>PVJA010003480.1:81286-93786 GCA_004027025.1 Myocastor coypus | reverse complement strand
GTCCTCAGAGTCATTATGCATTCGTCCAATCCAGAACTTCCCAGTAGGTGACCTAGAATTAATGAGCATCTGAGTTGGTTTCAATGCAACATTAGCTCTCTGAGATTAGTTCTTACAATAGCATGTAGCACTACTTGGCTTTTTTTTTTCTTTGTAGTATACCATGTTGGGTAAGTCTATCACAAATTATATATTTACTCTGTTGAAGGATGTTGTTTTCCAACTTCTTCTTTGGCTAGTACAATAAAAATAGTTTGTTTACATCTTACAGTTGACATGAACATACATCAAATCAGCGTAAATGATTTCAGTTTTGCAAAATGATGGTAGTAGCTTAACCTCCCATCAAGAATATATGTATGTTGTAGTAGCCCTGGGCCCTTGTTGGCATTTGGTATTGTTACTACAATTACTTTGGATCATCAAGAATGGATATAAGGGGGGCTGGGGAGATAGCTCTGTGGCACAAGTGCCTGGCTGGCAAGTGCAAGGTCGTGAGTTTGAACCCCAGTCCTACCAAAAAAAAAAAAAGAATGGATATAAGTATCTTATTATGCTTTTACTATGCATTTATCTGGTGCCTGTTTATATCAAACATATATTCATATTTGCACTGACCATTTACATTTTATCTTTCAGAAGATGTTCATGATGTTTTTTCCATTTAATTTTGTTTTTTGGGGGCCTGGCGGGATGGCTCAGTGGTCTAAAGCGCCTGCTTGGAAAAGCTTGGGCAGCTTCAGGGACCGCGGTTCGATCCCCGGCACCACATGCTGTGCCAGCCCTGCCTTCGGGGTGGGCTGAGCCGGCCATAAAAATGAGTGAATAAACAAATAAAGATTCTGAAACAAGAAAAAAAAATAAAATTAAAAAAAAAAAATTTGTTTTTTGTTAGTTTGTTTGTGGAACTAGGGATTGAACTCAAGCCCTTGCGCTTGTCAGGCAAGCGTTTATTCTACTGAGCTATCTCCTTAGCCACATTTCCATTTAATTTTTTTTTTTTGTGGGACCAGGGTTCGAACTCACGACCTTGCACTTGCCCAGCAGGCACTTGTGCCTCGGAGCTATCTCCCCAGCCCTCCATTTAATTTTGTGAGCATTTTCAAATATGTCCTGTATATGCATATCCATCCTTCCTTGTGTTTGTTCATGAGTTTAAATTATAATATCCTCTTCTAATTTGTAGGATATCTTTTTATTTTGGTAACGATATTTCCTAATAGAAAAATAAAAAACTTCTTTTTTTTTTTGGTGGGACTGAGGTTCAAACTCACGACCTTGCACTTGCCAGGCAGGCACTTGTGCCACGGAGCTATCTCCCCAGCCCCTAAAAAAAAAAAACTTCTTGATATAAGTTTAATAATATCTAATCTTTATAACTAAATCTAGACAATTAACATTAGCATTGAGTCCTATTGAAGACAATTTTCTGTTATCCTTTGGTTATTATCCTATGCTTGTTTTGTTGTTCACATTTAGGTTTATAGTTCATCTCAAGTTAATTGGTGCATATAACATGAAGTGTGGGCCCGGATTCATTTTTCATATAGATATCTAATCAGTGAAGAATTATTTACTAAAGAGGCAGCCAGATAGCTCAGCAGATTAAAGTGCTTGCTCAGGCAGGTGCAGGGGTCGGTTTCGATCTCAGGCCTGCTGTGCAGGTCCCACCCCTAGGGCATGCTGAGACAGTGACCGAGACTGGACGTGGTGGTGCACACCTGTAACCCCATGGCTTGGAGGGCAGAAACAGAAGAATTACTGTAAGTCCAATCCACATAGTGGGATCCTGTAGATCCTATAGACCCTGTACTAGATACATTAAAAAAAATTATTTACTGAAAAGGCAGCTGGAAGCTATAAATTAGTTACTACATTGTAAATTAGCTAAACATACATATGTATGTTTTAGATTTTGTTTAGGATTTTTTTTTTATAGAGTGATAATTAACCTGCACTTTGCAATGTACTTATCAGATTTTATGATCATAGTGATGTTGAGAAATTCTTCTCTAGAAGAATTTTTGTAATATTTTTATTACATTTCTTTCAGATGTTCATGAACTTTTATCATAGAAAAGCTTAAGTTATTTTTGGGGAATTTTTAAAACTTTGCTTTAAATTTCGTTTATAGGTAAAATTACTTAGGCCAAGGAAATAGCTCAGTGGTCTAAGCTCCTGCCTCTTAAAAGCAAGGACCTGAGTTCAATCGGGGCTATTGTGTGTCCTGCCTGGCCCACACCATGCTGGTCACTGAAACCAGGTGCGATAGTGCTTGCCTAAAATCCCAGCACTGGGGAGGCTGAGACACAAGGATCACCACGAGTCTGAGCTGCATAGTGAGACCCTGTACTAAATAAAATTATACATTCTGTTTCTTTTTGACATTTTGGATACGTGGTGTAGGAATTTGAAAATTACCTAGATTTAGCATATTTAGTGGCACCTGTTTAGTTATTCATACTATTTTATTATCTGTTTTATGTGCTCTAAGACTGCATCAAATATTACATTTTTATTTCTGTGTGTCTTTTATTTATTTATTTATTTATTTATTATCCTTTTTTTTTAAAGAAACTTTTATTTTTATTATTATTATTTATTTATTTATTTATTTATTTATTTTTGAGACAGGGTCTCACTATGCAGTTCATTTTTTTTTAAATTTATTTATGTTTTTCTTGTTTCATAACCTTTATTTGCTTATTCACTCATTTTTATGGCTGGCTCAGCCCTCGCCCTGAGGGCAGGGCTGGCGCAGCATGTGGTGCCGGGGATTGAACCGCGGTCCCTGAAGCCGCCCAAGCTTTCCCAAGCAGGCGCTTTAGACCACTGAGCCATCCCGCTGGGCCCCTTATTTATTATCCTTAGTACAGGCTCTACAGAGTCTCACTACACATATTAGACTCATAGTAAGCCTTCTGTCTTCCACCTCCCAAACTCTGGGATTACAGGCACTGGGGCCACCATATCCAGTCTCAAAATCTCTGTCTCAGCTCACGCTGGGGTGAGGCCAGCCCAACGTGCTGGGGGTATCAAACCCCAGTCCCTGCATCTGCCTAAGCAAGCACTTTAATCCACTGAGCTATCTGACTGGCCATTTTTATTTCTAATTATAATATCTCCCTCCTCCGCTCACTTTCCCCCATTCCCCACCCCTTTTTTCTCTTTATTAATTTAATTTAATTTTTTTTTCTTGTTTCAGAACTTTTGTTTGTTTGTTTATTTATTTTTATGGCCGGCTCAGCCTGCCCTGAGGGCAGGGCTGGCGCAGCATATGGTGCCGGGGATCGAACCGCAGCCCCTGCAGCTGCCTACAGCGCTTTAGACCACTGAGCCATCCTGCCGGGCCCCTTTTTTTCTCTTTATTGATCACTTTTATTCTGGCTCATTAACTTTCCTTTTTTAAATATTTATTTATTGATTGATTGATTTATTTTGTATTTTAGGAAAGGGTCTACAGGGTGTTCAAAGTCTCACTACTAGATCGGACTCGTAGTGATCTGGCTGTTTTCAGCCTCCCAAGAGCTGGGATTATAGGCATGCACCACCACACCCAGTCTCAACTGCCATCTCAACGCATCCTGGGAGCAGGGCCGACGTGGCAGGCCTGGGGATCCAACCCCCAGCCCCTGCGCCAGCTTGCAGGTGCTTCAATCTGCCTTTCATTTATTTTCTTTAATTTTAATTTGTTGTTCTCTTTCTAATATCTTAGACAGAAGTTTAGGTAGCTTACTTTTGCCATCCCCTGCTCCCTAGTGAACACATTTACACTTACAGTTTTCCCAAGTAACTGACTTGGGTGCATCGCACATTTTTATTTATTTATTTATTTATTTATTTATTTATTTATTTATTTCTTGTTTCAGAACCTTTGTTTATTCACTCATTTTTATGGCCGGCTCAGCCCACCCCAAGGACAGGGCTGGCGCAGCATGTGGTGCCGGGGATCGAACCGCGGTCCCTGAAGCCGCCCAAGCTTCCCCAAGCAGGCACTTTAGACCACTGAGCCATCCCGCTGGGCCCTATACACTGCTACTCTTGATATCTATGTTTTAACTCATTATTATCAGAGGATATAGTCTCTATGGTTTTGACTTTCTTAAGACTTGCTTTATCCAAAGTGTGTGTTTTCTAGAGCCGGGCGTGGTGGCTCATGCCTGTAATCCCAGCACTCGGGAGGCTGAGGCAGGAGGATCGTTGCGAGTTCGAGACCAGCCTGGGCTACAAAAGTGAGCTCAAAGCCAGCCTGAACTGCACAGTGAGACCCTGTCTCAAAAAGCCAAAAAAAAAAAAAAAAAAACAAAGTGTGTGTTTTCTATAGGAACTTTTTTTTTTTTGGTGGTACCACAGATTGAACTTTGGACCCTGCGCTTGCCAGGTAGATGCCTATTTTATTAAGCTATCTCCCTGGCAGGAAAACCTTTTTTCTTGCAGTGGAAACGAAGTTTATTCTGTTGTCAGGAGTATAGATATATCTGATACACCGACCTGGCCAAGACCCACTGTGTTTTTCAAATCTTACATATCTTTACTGAATTTTTGGTCCTTGTTTTACCAGATTGCTGGGAAACATCTTTTTCAATCTAACCACGTTCTTGGATTCAGGTACTGCTTTCATTACTATCAAATTTGTGTCATAAATTTATTTATTTTATTATTTTTTTTTTTTTGTGGGACCAGGGTTCGAACTCACGACCTTGCACTTGCCCAGCAGGCACTTGTGCCTCGGAGCTATCTCCCCAGCCCCTGATAAATTTTTAATTTATATTCTTGAGGTTGCAATTTAGAATTTTCAGTTTGCTCTGTGGAATTAATCTTTTATCACTGGGAAAAGCCTTTTTTTTCATCTCTATGTTGTAAGACTCCCTGAGGTAATGTTTGCTTTGCCTGGCGTGGACATAGCCTCACAAGCTTCATCTCTGAGTGGTGCCTTTCTGTTTTTTCCAATGGTGTTCAGTCAGGGTTCTGTCACTGATTCTGGAGCTAATCAGCTTCTGAAGGCTTTATTCTGACTCACGGCTAAGGAGTTCTGTTATCAATTGGACCTGTTGTGTTTGTACCCAAGGTAAAGCAGCGCCTCAGGTGCGTGCAGCAAACAATGCTTTTCCTGTCAGGACCAGGATACAAAAGGGAGGAAGGGGGCAGAGTGCGGTCCCAGGGTCCTCTTAATCAGCAGACTCCCGGTGAGCAGAGTCCTCATACCAGGCCTTGCTCTCCTAAAGTTCCCAGTCACTCTTCTCTGAGAAAAGACCCTGTGAACACATGCGCTTTCAGGGGACATTTTAACTATCCTTAAGCCACATACAGTTTCTGTTTATTCATATTTTAAGTATTTCTCTTTTAAGCAAGCTTAGCATTCTAGTCAACTTGAAGAAGTTTATTGATTAGATGGCACCTTAGTTCAGGGCGACATAACGAAAATGTCATGGACTGGGTATCCTGAACAGGGGATATTTATTTATTTATTTATTTATTTATTTATTTATTTATTGTGAGATCGGGGTTCAAACTCAGGATCTTGTATTTGCCACACAGACACTTGTGCCATGGAGCTATCTCCCTAGCGCCAGGACATTTATTTCTAATGGTTCTGGGGGATGGAACATCAAAATAAAGATGGCAACCCACGTGGTATCCAGGGAGCCACTTCCTTACTGTCTTCCCACATGGTCCTGAGAAGGAACTTTATTTAGCCCCTCTTTCTTTTTGTAAGGACATTGCTGGAATTATGGGTGATCCAACACTAGTGACCCATCCAAACCTTACTTACTGCCTTCCAAAGGCCCCAATTCTAAGTCCCAGTTCTGTGGTGGGTAGGGTTTCTTCTGGTGAATTTTGGAGGGACACAAATAAACATTCTACAAGAACTGGGCTTCAGCCTACTGTATTGTGGGTTTTTCCTCTCATTGTTCCAAATGTTCTTTTTTTCTTGCTCCATTTCAGATCATTTTATTTTTCTTCTTTTAGGGTTATAAAAATGCTATTACTCTTACTGTTTTTTTTTTTTTTTTTTTTTCTGTCTTTTTGAGACAGGGTCTCGCTATGCATTTCAGGCTAACCTTGAGCTCACTTTTGTAGCCCAGGCTGGTCTCGAACTCGCACTGATCCTCCTGCCTCAGCCTCCCGAGTGCTGGGATTACAGGCGTGAGCCACCACGCCCGGCTTATTACTCTTACTGTTTACTACAAATATTATAACTTGCTGGCTTACTGCAGTCTACCACAAATTACTTACAAATTCCAAAGCAATGCAAAATTTTAAAATAATTTGCAGGGCCGGCCAGATAGCTCAGCAGATTAAAGCACTTGCAAGCAGTCACAGGGGCTGGGGGTTCAATCACCAGGTCTGCATCAGCCCCACCCCCAGCGCACACTGAGACAGCAATTGAGACTGGGTATGGTGGCACACACTTGTAATCCCAGCTCTCGGGAGGCTGTAAACAGGTGGATCAGTACAAGTCCAAGCTAGTAGTGAGACCCTGAACACTGTGTAGAGCCTTCCCTAAGAAATGCAAGATAGATAGATAGATAGATAGATAGATAACATAAAACAAATAATTTGTCCCCAGTAACTCGGTCTCTAGCTGTGCTACC
The DNA here is from genome assembly GCA_004027025.1 of Myocastor coypus. Taxonomy (NCBI): domain Eukaryota; kingdom Metazoa; phylum Chordata; class Mammalia; order Rodentia; family Myocastoridae; genus Myocastor; species Myocastor coypus. Next base: position 87,190 of record PVJA010003480.1, on the reverse strand, counting down.
ATTGTATATTTTCTCTATGTTTTATATCCCAGAAGACATCTATTTGGGGATTTAAACAGCCAACATTTGCTTGTGTTTGCACACTGTTCACTACTGTTGTAGTGTTTTTCACTTCTTCCTGCAATACTTGGTGTGCTCTTGCCGGGCGTGATTTTGCCCTCATCTTGAAGAACATTTCTTAGCAGCTGATACACTGTTCCACTAGTCACAAACTCTCCCAGCTTGTGCACATCTGAAATCCATTTCATTTTGCCTCTTTTTTTTTTTAATTTTTATTTATTTATTTATTTATTACTTTTATTCCTGTTTCAGAACCTTTGTTTGTTTATTCACTCATTTCCATGGCTGGCTCAGCCCGCCCCAAGGGCAGGGCTGGTGCAGCATGTGGTGCCCGGGATCGAACCACGGTCCCTGAAGCCACCCAAGCTTCTCCAAGCAGGCGCTTTAGACCACTGAACCATTCCGCCGGGACCCCTTGCCTCTGTTTTTGAGGGATGCTGTTGCTGCCCGTAGGGTTTGCAGAGTTTACCTCCTTTGTTTTTAGCAGTTCCATTCTGCTCTTGTTTTCATCACGTCTTTTGAAAAGTCAGCTGTCTTCTTGTCTCTGTGTGAGAGCATCCTTTATCTCTGGGTGCTTTCCAGATTTTGCCCATGATACTGGTTTTCAGCAGTGTGCCTGTGAGATGTATGGTGTACCGAATTCTCTCTCTCTCTCTCTCTCTCTCTCTCTCTCTCTCTCTCTGTCTCTCTCTCTCTGTTTTTCTTCCAGATTTCTCTGTGTTTATTCTGTTTGAGGAATGTAGAGTTTTTCCCGTTTGGAGAGTAGTAGTTTTCCCTTTTTAGATGACTCGCTCACATTGGTTATTAACCCATTGCTTCTTCTTTTCTTCTCCTCATGGGGCTCGTTTATACTTGTGTCATGCTTTACGTGTCCCAGTTCTGCTGTCCTCACGCTACTGCCTCCTTGGTCTCCGAGCACATCAGCATCATCTTTTCTACCTCCTGTGTTGTTTTGGGTTCTGTTCTGACCCTTGTTACCATTTACCAGGTTCTTTGGTGTCTAAGTGAATATTCGTGTCACTGCTTAGATCACTAATTTCAATTATTATTTTTCATTTTTTAAATTTCTATTCTACTCAATGCTTTTATGAATTTTACATCTATATTGGAATGGTCCAGCTTTTACATTTGCTTGTATGTTTACTTTTGTTATTGTTGTTGTTGTTGTTTACTGTTTTGTCCTGAGGATTGAATTCAGGACCTTGCGCTTCCCAGGAAGGTGATTAAGCTATTGTGCTATCTCCCTGGCCTAGTTGCAGTGCATTTTAAAAAATTTATTTATTTTGTACAAGGTCTCACAACACAGTTCAAACTCATAGTGGTGTTCTGTCTCAGCCTCCCCAGTGCTGGGGTTACAGGCATGCACTGCCACCCCCAGTTTCGGTGCCTGGCACTGCTCACTTAACAGTTCCAGGGCTGGCAAGGTGTGCAGTACCAGGTATTGAACTTGGGTCCTTCCATTTGCCAGCCAGGCTCTTAGACCACTGAACTATCTCCCCAGCTGTGCACCCAGTCCTTGGGCTTGCAAGGCAGGTGCTTACAGTGCCAGGCTACCTCCCCAGCCAGCTGCAGTGGTTTTAATTTGCTTGTGCAAGAGCACAAACAGCAGACCCACTTGCCAATTCTATATCGTCTATCCTCTGCCTTGAGTTTTTGATAACTTGTCCTGCTCTTTAGCCTCCCCCCTTGCCTTTTGACTGAATGTGGAATGTTGTAGATGAAACATTATGAAAGTTCTGGGCCTTGTTGTCTTCAAGAGGACTGAGAGTGTGAGAGTGCAAACACAAGACCAGGGGCAGCTTTCATACTGTGGAGGTTAGCTTTAGGCTTCACTAGAACTGCACTTTGGCGGAGATCTCTTCCCAAAAATACAACCCTTATAGCTAACATGTGACTTTATTTATATGCCTTGAATTTTTTTGTGTGTGTTTATCAAAGTCATAGCATTTTTACAAAAGCTTGTTTTCTTTCTTGGAGCTGGGACTCTACCATTTGATTATCAGACCTGTATAGATACTGAAATGAGTGTTTTGTTTGGCCTTTGGCTATTGGTGTATCTTCTGCAGGATTTCTTGGGCTCTTTTCCTGTCTGTGGCATAGGAGTTACTCAGGGACATTAGAAGAATTGGTACGCAGATTTCTAGATTCGCTTCTGTGAGGTTTCTTCATGTTTGAAATTTTTGTCCCCTTTGAGCTTCCGTTGGTTTAGCAGCCTTGTGTCAGTAATGCTGACACGCTCTGTTTGGTCTCTGAGTCATGAATGGAAAATGTCTGAAAGGAAAACACAACAGAGAACACAGAGCCCATGTCCTGGGCTGTCTTTGTCACAAGGACTGAACCTCCTCAAGCCTTTCCCAGAGGCCGTCAGCTGTTTAATCTTTAATGATAATTCTTTATCCTCCCATTGCTTCTATATTTTGCCCACTTACATTCTTACTATTTTCAGGGAGAGAATTGTTCCAAAGAGATTCTCTAAATGCAAAGAACTAGGGCCAGGGAGATAGCTCAGCGGCATAAGTGCCTGGCTAGCATGAGGTGTTGAGTTCAATCCCTAGTACCCCTCACCACACCCCTCCACCCCAAAATGCAGGACTCGTTGCTCTTACCATTGTCTTACATCTCTGTTTATTTATCTCAGATCATTGTCCTTTTTCTGAGGATACAGTCTTTATTTTTTTTTATTATTATTATTTTTATTTATTTATTTATTTATTTATTTTTCTCTTGTTTCAGAACCTTTGTTTATTCACTCATTTTTATGGCCGGCTCAGTCCGTCCCGAGGGCAGGGCTGGCGCAGCATGTGGTGCCGGGGATCGAACCGCGCTCCCTGAAGCCTCCCAAGCTTCCCCAAGCAGGCGCTTTAGACCACCGAGCCATCCCGCTGGGCCCCAGGATACAGTCTTTAGAATTTCCTTTTAACTTCAATATTTTGATAACAAATCCTCCAGTTTCTTGCTTTTGATGTTGCATTGCTTAAGAGCCATAGAAGGTGGTATGCTGGATATAAAATTCCAGTTAACTTATTTTCTCTCAATGCATTGAAAAAATCCTTTCTTACTGTTTTTTTCTTTTTCTTTAGCTGAAAAGGCAGTGGTGTGGTTAGCCATCAGAAATTTGTAAGGGACACATTTGACCTAACGCCAGGAATTGCTTCTATTTCTTAACTTAAACTTTTAGTAACTAGTATTATTGAATTCAGTGATATACTTCAATAATTATTTTAAGTTTATTTTCTTTGAATTTTTAAGCTTCCTGAATCCAAAGACTAGTTTTTCAAGAACTTGGGAAAATTTGCAATAAACATTTTTTTCCAAGAATAATAACTTTTACAATTTATCCCCTCTGTCCACTTAGAGATAAAACCAGCCGTGTTATCTCTTGTTACTGTACCCACTATGTCCTGACTCACATGCTACATTCCTGACTCATGTTACATTCTTTTTAGCTTTTGGACTAATTATGAACAATTTCCTCTAACGTCATCATAGAATTTTTATTTTGAGCCCATCTATTTCAGTTATTATATCTTTCAAGCTCTATTTGATTACTCTGTAAATATACTTTTCTACTCCAGTTTCCAGGTTTCTCTTTTATTTTTCAAAATTTTTTTTTAATTTCTTTATTTATTTTCTTGTTTCAGAACCTTTATTTGTTTATTCACTCATTCTTATGGCTGGCTCAGCTTGCCCCAAGGGCAGGGCTGGCGCAGCATGTGGTGCCGGGGATCGAACCGCGGTCCCTGAAGCCGCCCAAGCTTTCCCAAGCAGGCGCTTTAAACCACTGAGCCATCCCGCCGGGCCCAATTTTTCAAATTTTAAGTAATGTGTTTTATACTTTTTTACTAACAACTCTATAATTTGAACTTTGTTTCTGACATCTTTTGTGATGGCTTTCACTCAACTCAACTTTATTTTTTTGTGTATTATGTGATGTTTTTAATTATTATTATGAGCTACTGCTGTCATGTAGAATTTTTTTTTTCTGTTAAAATTCCTTCTGGGTGTATTGCATCTTGGTCACTTTTCTCTTTTGTTGCTGAGGCAAAAGTACCTGATGCCAAAAATTAAGAAAGGAAAGCTTTATTTAGCTCGAAGTTTGTGGAGGTTTCAGTCCTTCAGAGGCCGGCTCCAAGGCATAGGGCAGCGTAGGGCAGAGGGCACCAGTTCATGGCGGGAAGATACCAAAAGCCACAGTAGCCTGAAGGAGAAGTAAGCCCCTTTCCCTCTCTATGTTGTGTGCAGGCTGAGCCAATCACAGGCTGTTGATTCTGCTGCTTCTGAAACGCCCACCCTGACCACCTGAGGCTTTAGGAGATACTGAAACACAAACCATAACACCCTGATACTAATTCTTTTTTCATAAATCATCCACATTTGCCAAACTGGAACCACTTCCAGTTAAATTATGTGCTCTGAGCTTTTCAATCCCTAGAAGTAGGCTGCATTCAGATTGCAACCCTGTAGGGATAACTTGTGTGATTGGCTATTGGTTGTCAGGGTTACCTCCCCCTTCGCCCTCCAGCAGGACTTAGAGCAGTGTGTTGCCTTGATTTCTTCTATGTTAGATATCTTGGACCATCTGTTATTTACCTTTTCTTTTCATGAGGACCCTTTGGCATCTGATCTTTCTGCACAGCCCTCCTTTGGAGCTGCATCTTTTTCTCTGAAACTTGACTCGGTTTCCCAGACTGGCGATCCCACTGGGTTGCAGCCTGTGTGTTTCTCAGGATTCAGCAGAAAGACCTTGGGGGAAATCCAGCTTTTGTGCTGTATTCTTCAGTAATTGTAGGTCTTATTTTTTGTCTTTGCAAATCCCTTGGTTTTTTTTTTTTTTTTTTTTTTTTTGTCTTTTTGAGACAGGCTCTCGCTATGCAGTTGAGGCTGGCCTTGAGCTCACTTTTGTAGCCCAGGCTGGTCTCGAACTCGCACCAATCCTCCTGCCTCAGCCTCCCGAGTGCAATCCCTTGGTTTTTTATTGTCCCACTGATACGTTTATAATATTTTGTATATGTATTTCAACAGTACTTTGTTTTTGGGCATTGAAGCAATTTCATTTCTAAAACAAGGTACTATTTCAATATCTTATTAACAATCTTTACATGGTCACTCATATATATATATATATATATATGAAAAGTATGCTTTATGAAGTTTCACAAACTTTACACAATCTTGGTGCAGTAGTTAAATTCATTAAGAAACAGCAATGATAACCTAGAACACAGCTCCTTGGTCCAGTTACTGTCCTGCCCAAAACAAATATTATTCTTAATCTCAAAGGTCATTTCAGCCTTTATAAAATATATGTAATTGTACTCCTAAACAATGCACTATTTCCCTTTAAAGCATGCTGGTGGAATTCTGCCACATTGGATATAAATCAGTTCATTCTCAATCCTGTAAAATATTTATTGTGTGTGAGAAATTAATTAAATGCATTGACATACATGATGATGGAGACCCGGGTAGACACATGGAGTACGAAGCAGAAAGGGTGTCTTTTGCAAAACTATTTAGGCTATTATTGATGCTGCTACTTTGAAGAATTCTAGCACCAGTCTTTTTAGTGACCATGTGTATGAATTTCTATTGCGTATACCCTTTAGAGTACTATTATCAAATTGTGTTGCTTTTAATTTCAAAATGATACCTTTAACATTTTATTTTTTTTATTTTTATTTATTTATTTATTTATTTATTTATTTGTGGGACCAGGGTTCAAACTCACGATCTTGCACTTGCCAGGCAGGCACTTGTGCCACGGAGCTATCTCCCTGGCCCCCATCCTTTAACATTTTAAATACAGAGTTTCTTTTTTTTTTTTTTTTTTTTTTTTTTTTTTTT
>PVJA010003480.1:0-81186 GCA_004027025.1 Myocastor coypus | reverse complement strand
AGCCAGTCCGACATTATTTAGGCTTAAGTAAACATAAGCATACATAATTGTAGTTTTTTGCTACAGAAAATAGGAACATAAATTGCCAGTGAAAATGCATACTTCAGAGTATTCCTCAAAAGTATGAATTCGGCTGAGCTTTTTAAAGAACTGCAAAATAATTTGTAAGACGAACTTTTTTTTTTTTTTTAAAGAATTTTTTATTTTATTTATTTTTTTCTTGTTTCAGAACCTTTGCTTGTTTATTCACTCATTTTTATGGCCGGCTCAGCCTGCCCTGAGGGCAAGGCTGGCGCAGCATGTGGTGCTGGGGATCAAACTGTGGCCCCTGAAGTCGCTCAAGCTTTCCCAAGCAGGCGCTTTAGACCACTGAGCCATCCCGCCAGGCCCCATGTAAGACGAACTTTTAATACTCCATTCACTCACCTACTGCTGAGTTCTTACAGGACTTCCTATTGCAAAAGTTATTTCAATGTTTTCAGGATTTCATGGTCCTCTCCCTTACTCAGGGCAGAGAACTTGACATAAATTCAAGGGGAGCACCAGCGAGATGGCTCAGATGACTAAGCGCCTGCTTTGGGAAGCTCGGGGACCAGGGTTCAACCTCTGGCCCCCCCTGGCAAGCCGGCCCCGCCCCCAGGGCGCGCTGAGCCAATGACAGAGTCAGGGCGTGGTGGCGCACTCCTATAACACCAGTGCTGGGGAGGCTGAAAATGGAAGGACCGCTAGAAGTCTTGAGCTTTGTAGTGAGACCCTGTACCAAGTACATAAGTGAAAAAGAAAGGAAGATAGACACAGACATCCAAGGGGCAAGAGAAATAAAGGATGCATGGCTTAAAACTGAGTTGCGTTGAGTTGTGTGTGACAAAGAAAGTGAAGCCCGCTCTTCTGTTGAGATATCTGAATGGGATGTAGAGGAATAAAAGAACAGGCTTCAGGGGAAAAATCATAAAAAACATAGAAGGGAAAATAGTCCTAGGGACTTATTTCTTATAATGCACTCATCTCTCCAGCGGCCCTCTGGTGAATATTTTTTTTTAAATTTTCATTTATTTTTTTCTTGTTTCAGAACGTTTGTTTGTTTATTCACTCATTTTTATGGCCGGCTCAGCCCGCCCCGAGGGCAGGGCTGGCGCAGTATGTGGTGCCGGGGATCAAACCATGGTCCCTGAAGCCGCCCAAGCTTCCCCAAGCAGGGGCATTAGACCACTGAGCCATTCCGCCAGTCCCCCTTCTGGTGAATATTATGAAGCACCTGCTTATGACCTAGCAGTGGTAGGAAACCGAGAAAATTGTAATTTTTGATTCCTGCTTCCTCTTGTTTGCGAAGTTCGAACTAAAAAGCTTACGTAATATAGGATGTCTTACTCTGCTCCCTTCAACACAAAACTCACCTTCCACCGGGAGGTTCGGACGTGGCCCTATTTCACAAAAGTGGAGAAGGTTTTAGGATGGCCAGTTGGATGGGCGACGCTTTCGCTGTAGGTAATGGACAGACAGGAGCCAGCGAGGTGAGGGATGGCTGGGACTGGACGTTGCACAGGCACTCGGACAATGGCCTTCAGCCCTTGGGGAAGACCCTGTAGCTTCTTTCCAAGGTCTACGCTTGAGCCCACCGTGCTATGAGATTCAGGAACCAAATGTCGCATCCCGCTCTTGGTTAAAATAGATCAGAACTAGGAACCAAGTTCCAGAACCTTGTACGCTGGTAGCAATCTTGGGTCGGCGGAAGGAACTTCCGGAGCCAGGGTTCTTGTGCAGTTTTTTTTTTTTTTTTTTTTTTTTTTAGTTAGATTTGTTTATACTATAGACCACACAAATACATACAGAAAAAGTTTATTAACAAATCTATCGGCGCGCTCCTGTAATCTCAGCGCTGGGGAGACTGAAAACAAAAGAATCACTAGGAGTCCGAGCTGCGTAGTGAGACCCTGTACCAAATACATAAAAAATCTATATGTGATGCCCACACAAATACTTGTGAGTTGCTCGGCTAAAGTAACAAGGCGCATTTTCTGTATAATTTCCTTGTTTATGTGTTTATTAAAAGATTTCAACATTTTTTCTTTTTGTAGAAAAATACAGACTATGTTATCACACAGACGTTTACTCCACCTACATTGCAAGAGAGAAACTCCTAATTAGTCCTGGTCGGAATATGAAGCTTTCACCCATTCTTGGAAATAGTTGTGTGTTATTTTACAGGGAGGTTTTGTCTTATCAAACTGCTCCCTTGTTAAAAAAGAAAAAAAAAATTTTTTTTTAACTAATTGCTCCACTGTACTCATAAGGACGTCAGGGTCTCTGTCTGGCTTTGGGGCCCTATCTTGCGGTGGAAACTGACTCAAAGCTTGGGGTGGGGGGTCCTTGGGGGCTAGTCAAGCCCCGCCTCCTGGGCAGCGGCCAATCAGCTACCGCGGCCGCCCCTTCTCAGCGGCGTCTGCAGTGCAGCGGATCTCCTTTCGTCCTCGCCCCCATCTCCGAATCCGTAAGTCACCGGCCCTCTGCTCGCCACTCCTCCGCGGAGGCCTGCCTTCTCCCTGCTGAGCAGCCGGCTGCCGAATCTTGAACGCACGGTGAGTCCTGCCCAAAAACGCTTCTTGAACCTCAGGCCCCGGGTGAAGACCGAATTAGGGCGGCTCCTTGCGTGCGCTGCAGCCCCTAGCTGGGGCCCAGGGAGCTCTGGAGCGTTCTGGGCCTGAAAAGCTCTCACCAGGGAGCCCGTGGCCTTCCTGGAAGCTTCCCTGCGGTCTCACCATCTCTGGAGTCCCTTCTTGTCTCTGTCACTCTTATTTATTAAGTGCTAAATTTCTTCTCTAGGAACCATTGACATCAATATATCTTCTCCTGTAGAAAGCATTCTTTTTTTTTTTTGTCTTTTTGAGACAGGGTCTCGCTATGCAGTTCAGGCTGGCCTTGAGCTCACTTTTGTAGCCCAGGCTGGTCTCGAACTCACACTGATCCTCCTGCCTCAGCCTCCCGAGTGCTGGGATTACAGGCGTGTGCCACCACGCCCGGCTTAGAAAGCATTTTTTATTATGTCGTGTTACCTACGGAAATTAATTTATCAGACCCCGACATCATATCGCCTTGGCTTTGGCTATCTTGTTCTATGCGCTTCCGTGTGTCTCTCTCCCTTTATTTTATTTTATTTTTTATTTTTTTAAATTTTATTTATTATTTTCTTGTTTCAGAACCTTTATTTGTTTATTCACTCATTTTTATGGCCGGCTCAGCCCGCACAGAGGGCAGGGCTGGCGCAGCATGTGGTGCCGGGGATCGAACCGCGGTCCCTGAAGCCGCCCAAGCTTTCCCAAGCAGGCGCTTTAGACCACTGAGCCATCCTGCCGGGCCCCCTCTCTCCCTTTAAAAAATAAAACTTAAGGCCGCGTCTGCATCAGACCTCACGCCAACTCCCTGAATCCTCCTGGGTGGGGTAGCGTGTGTTCTTCCCCGTGTGTTTGCACGGTGGCATTCATTTTTATTCAGGCAGTACATGGGTTTCCATTTCCACCACAACATTAATTTCCTGAGCATCTTGCGACCATGGAGCCCTGACATTTCAGATCCATCGGGCAGGGACTTCCTGCGCAGGCCTCCAGCTGTTAGGTACCTGAGAAAACTCTGAAGGGCGGGAAGGAAAAAAGAGATAAAGGACAAGAGGACGGGCTCCCTGCTTTCCGGGCAGTCTCCATCTACCAGGTCCTGAACCCTGGGTTCTCTTGGTTTGTGCTCTGGATGGCCGCTCTGCCTGAACCCACCTGCCTACTGGGCCTGCCTAATGGATACTCTGGTAAGATGGGAGAGGCCCTGCCTGTTAAAGGGAGACAAGAGCCATGGGGCCCACGGCTTGGACCCCATGAGGACCGGAAATTACGCGTCTTTCTAGGCTTGAACTATTGAATCTTAGGATGACTGGAGTATTGGGTGTGCTTAGCAGGCGCTCGGGCATTCATATTGCTTTAAGGCATTGCTTTAAGAATAAGACGTCACACGCCAACTTCGCGTCTTAAGTAAGTCTGTGATGCAGATCCAAGTTCTGTCACATTCATCTTACAGGAGAATCACGTAACTTGTCCGGAGTCACCCAAGGAGTGACTCGGAATCCCCCTGCCGTTATACTACTTTGCTTTCCCCATGCTAGAAGGGACACCTGCCACGGTGGTGAAATCACCTTATAAAGCGGGGACAGGGCAGTTAGAGGTGCAGCAACGGAAAGAAATGGGATTTCAACGGTACACTGAATAAAGCATCCCAGTCACCCACTGCGGATTTTAAATTTTTTCAACTTACAGAAGGCACACATGTAATGAAGACAGTTACAATCAATTCAGAGTGACGTTAAAAAAAAAAAAAAAAAATTGTCTCTCCTGGGCCTGCGATATAGCTCAGCAGCCCTAGTGCCTCCTGGCAAATACAAGACGCTTTTTGATTCCTAGTACGAAGGAAAAAAAAAAAAGAAAATCCTCTCCCTGGGATTAAATAGAGGCGCATAGAAAAGTATTGTCTTCTGGGGCCCGGCGGGATGGCTCAGTGGTCTGAAGCGCCCGCTTGGGAAAGCTTGGGTGACTGCAGGGACCACGGTTCGATCCCCGGCACCACATGCTGTGCCAGCCCTGCCCTCGGGGCGGGCTGAGTCGGCCACAAAAATGAGTGAATAAAGAAACAAAGGTTCTAAAACAAGAAAAAATAAATAAATAATTTAAAAAAAAAAGAAAAAAAAGAAAAGCATTGTCTTCTCCCTGCATAAAACGAATATGCGCCTCTCTGTCTCTGAGTACACATCCATTTCCACAGTCCGTTTTTTTCACCGGCCAGGCCTCGAGGTGCAATCCCCAGAGGTGAAATAAAAGTTCTTCCTACGAACCAGAGAGAGCACAGACGATTTCTATGGTGATTTGTGCAGCCTTTCCTTACTAAAGGACATGTTCCTGAGGCGTTTGTCACGACAGTGACCCAGAGATTGCTAGGAAGGCGCCACCGGCGTCCCTAGTCCTCCGCAAGGCCAAACCGCCCCGGCTGAGGCTGGCGACACAAAGAAGCGCTGTCCCCCACCAAGCGCCGCCCCTCGGCTCCCACTCCTGCCCCGGGGGGAAGTAGGGGGAGGAGACTCCTCGGGAACCCTCCCTCCTGCGCACGGCTCTTCTAGCTCGCCCTCCCGGCCAGAGCTCTGCTGGGAAGCCTCGTCCCCACCGCCTGTGAGCCCCCCACCCCCGCCCCCCGGTGGACACTGGGGTGATTCGGTGAGTACCCCCTTCGGAGGCCTCGTGCCTCACTCCGTAGGGGTGAGGGGGATGAGCCGGGCCTAGGGCTTGGGAGCGGCGTCCTGGTTGGGGGCTGGGCGAGGGAGAGGGCGGTGCACCGCGGCCCAGGAGGTGGCGACCCCGGACCTCCGACCGGCGCTTTTTGTCCTGCTCTGCCTGGTCAAAGGGCTCTGCTTTGCTCGCGGCTCTGCGCCCCTCCCACTTCGTGACAGATGTGTCCTGGTTGAGCTTTATGCGGTGGCCTTCCGCGCAGGCCTGCCCTCCAGCAGCGGCTTTCTGGGATGGGGGGAGCACACTCTGGAGGGGGCGGCCAGGGCTCGGTGCTCCTAGCCAGCTGGTGACCAAGCGTCTCCGCCGGCCCGCTGCCCTTTGATCTTTGCAAGCAGGGACCTTGGGGCTGATGTTCCTAAGCGTGTCCTGGAGATTGGGTGGGGCTGGAGGGGGACAGTGGCCCGTGTGAGCTCACGTCGCCCCTACCCTTCGTGGGGCCCAGTTCTGTGCCAGCCTCCTGGAGCTTGTAGGTCGCGCCCCCTCCTTCCCGCCCCCGCCCCCGCCCCTGCCCTTACCCCTCGGTCCTCCCACTTCACCGACGTCACCAGCTCCCTGACACTAGCTCCGGGTTGAGGGGAGGAGGGGAAAGGGGCCATGCTCGGAGTTGATGGATGGCAGTCCCTGAGAGGAGGAGTTCCGGACAGCCTTGCGCATCCATTGTGCATATGATAGAAGCCCTCTTGAGGCGCTGGGGCCAACAACTCCGTGGAGGCTAGAGGTCAGTAGGACACAACCAGCGAACCTAAAAGACACCCTGGAGCTCCCAGCTAGGACCGAAAGGAGAGAAGGGTCGGCGTCCCTGGGAAAGGAGGGTGGGGAGGAAGGTCAGGAATTAAGAAAGAAGTGTGGTAAGGCAGTGACGATGGTGGTGGTGATGGCTGGTCCGCGTTTGCAGCACATCATGATCAGACTCCTCGTCGCGAGTCGCCGCAGGCAGGTGCTTTTATCCTCTTCTTCCCCCCTCCATCTCTTGGTTCCTTTTCCACCGGCAAATACTTCATCCTGCCCCTTCCTGTTGTTGGCTGCTGCTTTTGTTGTGTCTTTATATTTCGGGTTTCTCACGTATATGAGAAGCCAGGCAATATTTAAGCTTGTGCATCGGGTTTATTTCACTTAACACCAACATCCCCCCGATGCAACCGTGTTCTTACAAATAACTCAAATTCATCCTTTTTTATTGTCGGAGATGGTCGTGTTCTTAAGCTGAGGGGTAAATACACGCAATGATCCGATATTGCATTGACTTACTGTTGTTTTACTGCTTGTGTTCTTCCACGGACATTGTGTATTCTTGTAGATGTGTATATTAAACATTTTTAAAATTCAAATTAAACAACACTTCGCTGGTGATGTCTAGGACAGAATGCAAAAGAAAGGGTTGAGAGGCCAGCAAGATGGTTCAACGGTCTAACGTGCTTGCTTAGGAAAGCTTAGGCAGCCGCGGGGACCGCGGTTTGATCCTTGGCACCACATGCTGCGCCAGCCCCGCCCTCAGGGCAGGCTCAGCTAGCCATAATACAAAAAAGGTGGGGGGAGGCTGAACCATCCTATTATGGTTTATGTATAGTTGTACCCCCAAAGCCTCATGCAATCATGGGGCAGGGACTTCTATAGGTTGAGACTTGACTCATGATCCACTGGGATTATATGTTTTAGTACTGATGAGATTATGGTCTGAGTACTGCTGGGAGTTATAGGTGTGGCCTGAAGTGGATAGGCTGAGGCAGAGAGCCTGATGTAATTTAAAGAGAGATGGACTTGCACTGTTGCTCTCTGCTCTCCTGGTTGTTCCGTTGCCTCTGTCACCATTTTGTTACTGTTCGGCCACCATGAACTGCTGCTTTTTGTCCTGTGCTACTCAGCCTTGGATCCAGCCAAGTATGGACTGAGACCTCCAGTAACCGAGCTAAATAAACCTTTCCTTCCTTCATTTTGGTTGTTGGATATTTGTCCCAGAACTAAGACACAGCCCCATGTTGGATTGCAGAAGTTGACAAGACATTGGAAAAATACTGAATAAATCAATTATTTTCCATTTTGTTTATTTATCTATATACTTGGTAGAGGCTCTTGCTACCCAGGTGCGACTAGGAGTAGTGATCCTCCCTTCTCAGCCTCCCCAGAGCTGAGATTACAGGTGCACCACCACACCTAATTTCAGTGTTCTGGGCCAGTACAGCATGTGGTACTGGAGATTTCCGTGCATATTCCAGATGGGTGCTTAGACTGCTGAACCATCTCCCCATCCAAAAAATACTGAATGCGGGGCCCGGCGGGATGGCTCAGTGGTCTAAAGCACCTGCTTGGGAAAGCTTGGGCGGCTTCAGGGACTGCGGTTCGATCCCCGGCACCACATGCTGCTCCAGCCCTGCCCTTGGGGCGGGCTGAGCCGGCCATAAAAGTGAGTGAATAAACAAATAAAGGTTCTGAAACAAGAAAAAAATAAGTAAAAAAAAAAAAAAAAAAAAAAAAAAAAAAAAAAAAAAAAAAAAAAAAAAAAAAAAAAAAAAAAAAAAAAAAAAAAAAAAAAAAAAAAAAAAAAAAAAAAAAAAAAAAAATTATAAAAAAAAAATACTGAATGCATGAAAAAGAAACAAAAGTACTCCTGGAAAAATAATCACACAAAGAAGAGAAGACCTGAAGTATTAGATGTCTATGAGTCCATTTTGAAGCTCAGCCTGTCTGTTTGCTGAAGAAATGATCGTAGTGTGTCTTGATGGTCTTGCCCCTGACCAGATGCTCTAGCCAGTGATTGGTTCCCTGCTTGCTCTCTTGGCGAATCAAAGAGTAAAACGTGTTCTCTGACCTCAGACTCTCAGACTCTTTAAGTTTCAAGGTCCTTAGTCAAACTGTAATACAGGATGTGAGTAACCCAGTATCCAAGAAGGCCCCGCCATTCCCAGATACGTGTCTTACAGAAGAAGCCTCTCCAGCCCCAGAGCACTGCTCCGTGGTAGAAGTATGGTCTCTTCCTGGCTCAGGTTGTGCCTGGGGTACCTTTTGCTTTAGCTGCCACTTTGCACCAAGTTCTAAGGCCCAGGGGAGAAAAAGCAAGGGCCATGAGGAAGGTTAGAAGGAAAAACAAGCAAACAACAGACGATTTGTGTCCTCCAGGTTGTGTCCACCTGCGTCTACCAAGCTAGAAAACAAACGGGGCTTCAGACATCTAAAAGGCACACTGGATTCACTGAGTGACATCTTGTCACTCGCAGTTGGTCAAAGTGGACACAGAACCAGCTGCAGAAGCTAAGGATGCAGCTTGATCACTCCCGCCAAGGGGAGGAGAGGAGAATAGATGCATGCTTATGCAGATGCATGCCCTGACAGCAGAGGATGGAGGTTTTGGTGGACGGTCAGTGGGGTGGGATCTGTTGATCAATCTGTTACTTAATGTGTGTTTAACTGAACTCACGTGATCCTTGCAATAGTAACATACAGAGCAATTCAAGAGGACGCAGACTTGTGTGAAGACAAATTCCATTCATCTCTTCCCTTCTCAGTGTAATCAAAGGTAGCATGTTGACATGTTTTTTTTTTTTTTTTTTTTTTTTTTTTTTTGCGGGACTACGGTGCGAACTCATGACCTTGCACTTGCCAGGCAGGCACTTACACCATGGAGCGATCTCCCCAGCCCCTAGCATGTTGACATTTGGCCTATCTAGATTTTGTATACGTAAAATTTTAGCATCTAAGAAATATTTATCAGGCCCGGTGGGATGGCTCAGTGGTCTAAAGCGCGTGCTTGGGGAAGCTTGGGTGGCTTCAGGGATCGAGGTTTGATCCCCAGCACCACATGCTGCGCCAGCCCTGTTCTCGGAGCAGGCTGAGCCAGCTATAAAACAAGTGAATAAACAAAGGTTCTGAAACAAGAAAAATAAATAAATAAATATTTATTTATTTATCTGTAATCTAAGAAATATTTGTATATTCCCCATGCTAAAGAACAAAGACATCCGCACTAGATTCTTGGCGTGGGTCCTAGGTCCACCGTCTACCACCCATGGAACTTTGTGCATGTAACTGGCCATTTGTGATTTTGGTTGTTTATTTACCTGCCTATAAAATAAGCATAACAGTAATACATACCTCATAGGTTTGTATAAGTTTATTGTTAAATGACAAGTTGTTCAAGATTTTGGCAAAGCCAAAAACCTAAAAAACACGGTGTCATTACTCTTGTAATCACTATTATTAATAATACCATTATCTTTACCTATAAAAATGCATTCTTGTCCTATGTAGCATGAAAAGTTGAAATTTACACTTAACAGATATATGGAACATTCTAGATAAAAGGCAAAATAGAGTCAATTCATCCTTGAACCAACTGGTGAAGAAGGTGTGTGAATTCTGTTTTCTGGTCCTGTGACATGTTAGCACTGGGGTGAGTATGCCCCAGAGAGAGGCAGCCCAAGAGGGAGGTCTGTGTGGGGAGGGATGAGCTGGGGTTCAGTGGGATGCTGAGGGAAGGGATGTGTGAAAGCTGGGTACGTGAGGGATTGCGTTGAAGACGCTGCAATAGGTAGACTGGGACATGATACCAGGAGACGTTCCTAGTCCATTTCGGTTTTCCCTTTTCTTTCTTTCTGTCTCTACTCGTAGTTTTGCATAACAGCTGACACACACCACTGTTCATCTTTATTGTCTTAGCTACCTCTCTCATTGCTGAGACTAAATATCTGACACTCTCAAGTTAAGCAAGAGAGTTGCACTTTGGCTCACAGTTGTTAGAGGTTTCAGTCCGCAGCCAGCTGGATCCCAGACAGGACAGCAGCAGAGGAGAAATAGTTCATGGTGTGGCAGGGTAGGCAGAAGGCAGTGAGGCACCGAAGTGTCAAGGCAATAGTAGCCTGATGCAACCAGCCTGCCTCTATGTGCTATCCAGGCTACCAGGAGCAGGGCTTCCCCACTGTCCGCGCCCAGAGCTACACTAAACCAATTAATGCACTGATCCACACATGCCCAGGTTGTTTTGAAAGAGTACAGACCTTCTGAGTCCTTCCTCATATTGTGGTAGTACTCTTCCCCATAGCCTTTCCACCACTGGATATTTACTGCCTTATTTCTTTATTTTCTTCATGTTCTTCTTCCCTCTGTTACCTCTTCTTTCTCTCAATTCTGTTGTTTTCTTAGAGATGGCCATGTATCTTTGCCCTTCTAGGCATATCTTTACTTAGAAGCATAGAATGTCCATAAATAGAAATATGTGAATGAAACTGATCTGAAATGGGTGGGGGCTCTGTGTAGTGGTGCCAGGGAGGCTGTGAGCTGCAGGGAGGGAAGGAGGGAGGGAGGGAGGGAGGGAGGGAGGGAGGGAGGGAGAAGTGCAGGATCTTCCTCCCTGGAGCCATCACAAGTCAGGAGGAAGGAGCCATGGATGGCCCTTTGGACCTGAGTGAAGCTCTGAGGATTTTTCTTCAAGGCAATAATATGGTTAGAGAGTTCTAGGACAGAGCCTGGGGACTTAGAAAGAAATCCAATTGGTTTAGTCCAGACATGAGTTACTAAAGGCATAAACTAGGTTTACGGCAGTGTAAACAAGACAGTGACAGTCCTTGTGACCCGCTAGATGAGGCAATAGCAGGAAGAAGGGATGTACTGTGACTCTGGTTTAGGGTCCTAGCTACTTATGCACATCACAAGGAGTAAAACATGAACTGCTTTTTACTAGATTGTATGTTCTCAGTGGTTCTGTCAGGTAAGTAGATACATGGGAAACTAGGTAGATGTAACTTTTGGGGTTTTTTTGTTTTGTTTTTCTTTGTTTGTTTTTTAGGGAAGAGTCTACAGGGTGTTCAGGGTCTCACTACTAGATCCGACTCATAGTGACTCACCTATTTACAGCCTCCCAAGAGCTGGGATTACAGGCACACGCCACCACACCCAGGCTCAATTGCTGTCTCTGGGGGTGCAGGGGAGGAGCTAGGGCCAGCCTGGCAAGTCTGGGTGTTGAACCCGCAGGCCCTGTGCCTGCTTGCAGGTGCTTTAAACTGCTGAGCTGTTTGGCCAGCCCTAATGTTTGTGTTTCATTGCTAAAAGCATGGAGCTCATGCAGTTTACCTGAAATGAGTGCCTTACTTCAGTGGAGTGTACAACTTCTTCAGTTTTAGAAACCAGCAGCAAACGATTTGTGTGCTCTTTCAGTTGGGGTCTTGGCCTCATTAGCCCCGTCTGGCCAGGGCCTTGCGTAGGTAGCTCAGGGAAGCACCGCACTGCCTAAGACCGTTTCAAGGACTCATGCGAGATAGGATGATCTTTAGCACTAGCATTATCTTTAGGTTTGTTTTAAATAAATAAAAAAAAATTGTATTTACTTAGAGGCATTCAGAATGTCAACAAAGCAGTGGCAACTTCCTTGCTTGCTTGCTTGCTTGCAATTACAGAGTGGTATTTAGTTAACAGAATGACTACGTGGTATAAGGTTCATCAGAGATAACTGAAGATGAAAACTACCATCCCATGTATAACTAATTTGTGCTGTGCACCAACAAGAACCTGGTTTAGATTTCCATGCCAAGTTACAGCACCCATAACCCCAGGCAAGGTTAGTGGCTACTAAAAATGCCACCAGGACAGGGCAATTGAATGACACATTCAGTAGTATGTTAACTATACAAAAAAAAAAAAAAAAAAAAAAATGTACAGCTTAAAAACAAATCTTATATAACCTTACATTTCAATTTTTTGTTCTTCCAAAGGCATAAGTTGTGGGGCAAGGGTTAAATACTTTACAGACAAGAAAAAATACAGCACTACAACCAATGTATTCATCTTCCTCATCCTCTTCATCTTGTTCCCCCTCTTCTTCCTTCTCTTCCTCTTCCTCCTCCTCCTCCTCTTCCTTCTTTTTCTTCCTTTTTCAGCCTTGACGACTCCCTTTTTGGCTGCATCAGTTTTTCCTTTAGCCCGGTAGGCAGCGATGCCCTTTTCATAGTTTTCCTTCAGCTTAGCAGCCTTGTTCTCCTACAGCTACTTGTCATCCGCTGCAATATTATTCCACATTTCTCCAGGCTTCTTTGTGACAGCGCCAGTGGAGAGGCCAGGATGTTCGTCTGTGATTTGGGGGTGATAGAACAGAACAAAAAGAAGGCTGAAGGAGGCCTCTTGGGTATATTCAGATGCTTGAACTTCTTTTTTGTTTCTCCTTTAGGAGGAATATACTTTTTTTTTTTTTTTTTTTTGGTGGGACCAGGGTTCAAACTCACGACCTTGCACTTGCCCAGCAGGCACTTGTGCCTCAGAGCGATCTCCCCAGCCCCAGGAATATACGTTTTCATTTCTCCTTCATAATGAGCCTGGTCCGCTTTTGCCATGTCTTCAAATTTTCCTTTTCCTTTAGCAGACATGGTCTTCCACCTCTCTGAGCACTTCTTACAAAACTCCGAGAAGTTAACGGAAGCATCTGGGTGCTTTTCCTTGTGCTCCGCTCGGCAAGTTTGCACAAAGAATGCGTAGGATGGCATCTTGCCTCTCGGCGTCTTAGGACCTCCACGTCTACTTGTTTTCCTCAGCGAGATACAGAGCCTGCCCACATGCTGTCTCTGTGGGCCTCAGTGTACTGCCTGTCTTTAGTCTTAATATGGGCTGCAAAAATAAACCCAAATACATCTAAATCAATAAGTAGTCCATCCAGTGTTTATAAAACCCAACATTATGTTAGATTTCCTTTTCTGACTTTATTTTATTTTATTTTATTTTTTATATTATAGTCAGCTCGGCCTGCCCTGGGGGTATGGCTGACACAGCATGTGGTGCCAGGGATCGAACCCTGATCCCTGCAATTTCCTAAGCTTGCCTAAGCAGGCGCTCTAGACCACTGAGCTGTGTCTCACCAGCCCTATGTTAGATTTCTTTTCTCCACTTCACAAGAATTCTCTATTACCCATATTTAAATGTTTTATCTTTATAACCAACTACCTCTGTTTATATGTGCATATACATGTGTGCATATATAAGAATAACAGTACAGTGAACAGCACACATAACTGTGTTGTTTCCTCTAATTATCAGAACCTTGTGTGATTGAGACTGTTGTTTCTCTTTGATGAATGATGAACCTAAGCCTAGAGGTATTACCCGGGACTTGCAGTTAGTCAGACCTGGGGTTCGGATCTGGACAGCCTCAGTGCCAGCACCTGAAACCTGTGCAGATTTTGTGTATGAGAGCAAGTCCTGTGGTTTGGATGAGTCCCTCAGTGTTCATATGCAGGAATGTTCATGTCCAGGAGACCTTCAATAAGTGGTCAGAGCTGGGGAGACAGGTCAGCAAGGACCCAAGTTCAATTCCACGTAACGCATGCCATGCTGGCTCCACCCCACACCAAGCCAACCACCGAGACCAGGCATGGTGGCGCACACCTGTAATCCCAATGCTGGGGAGGCTGAGACAGGAGAATCACTACAAGTCCAAGCTGTGTAACAAGACCCTGTACCAGATAGATAGATAAGATAGATATTTTTTTTTTCTTTTTTTAAAGATATGGTGGTGAATTCAAAGTCCTTGGGCGTGGACTAATGCCATTATCCAGGTCGTGGATTGGCTCCTTCCAGGATGGATTCCTGGATAACAGAACCATTGCTTGCCCTCCCACGGTCACATGTGCCTTACAGCCTTTGCTTCTGCCTCCCCGGCCATGGATCCCTTAATCCCTGCCCGTCAGCCTCTAGCATTCTAAAGAAAACATCTCTGCTCTTTATAAAATTCCAGTCTCAGGATTTCTGTTTCAGCCACATAAGGCAGCCCAAGACAGAGCGCTTGTTTCCTGATGAGGATAAACAGAGATGAGGCCAGGGCCACAGATAGAAACTTAAGAAACGATCACATATGCCAAGATGTGAAAGAACAGAGCGTCTGTGGTTCCCCAAGTCGAAGATGAAAGGGTTTGCTCAAAGCTGGGCATGGCGGCATATACCCATACTTCCAGCCCTGAAGCAGGAGGACCACCATGAGTTCAAGGCCACCTGGACTGCAGAGTGAGACCCTGGCTCCAAATAAATAAACAAACAAATAAAATTGTAAGGAAAAAAAAAAAAAAAAAAAAACCATGAGCTTGCTCAAGACAAGAAAAGCATCCAGGTCCAGAGCTTCCGGGTATTTGGGGCAAGAAACTGTGGGTGTGTTCTTGATAAAAATCCTTCATTTTGAGAGGTCTGTCTCAGTCAAGCTCAGGGAGGCCAGGCTGCAGAGCATCTTTTTTTGTTTTTTTCATACTAAATATACGTTTTATTATTGTGATCTACATTTTTGCTCTTCTTAAAAAATATATTCAACCTGTATTTGCCAAAGAAATGTAAGTGAATGGCGACCTCAAGAATAACCATATTCACAAAACCCACGTCATAAAACTTACTTATTAACCGGAACTGAATGTAAAAGCTTCCTTTCGCACCTGTGCGTGAATTTTAAGAGGCTTTCGGGTGAAGCGGAAGACGCTGGTGTGCTCCCGCGCGCAGAGCCAGCCCTTCCTCATCTTCTTCTTTTCCTGAGTTGCCGCCCTACGTGTTCGCTTGTGCAGTACCCGGATGCTAGGCACAGAGAGTGTTTCTCTTTCCTCATACTCGAGCCATGACCTTGGCCAAAGAACCTTCTCGGATGACACAGACTTTTCAGACTGACATGCCGAAATCTCTAAGCAGCGATTAATGCAATGAGTGTGTAAGCTAAGAAAAGTGCAGTGGATATGGGAAGCACGAAATGTGCGCTCGCTGTGTAGTCTGCCATACACAGAGCAGGAACTTATTTACTTATGGTTCAGGAGGGTTAGAGGGTCAGCTTCCAGGTGTCGGCAGTGGTGATTCCTTCTAAATGTTCAGAGGTAAAAATCAATCCATGTTCCTCTCATTTGAGCATCCAGTTTTTGCCAAAATTCTTGGTGTTCTTGGCTTATAGACACATCCTCTTCTGTACATCTTTATCCCTCTGTGCCCAGATCTCTCTCTCTCTCTTTCTCTCCCTCTCTCTCTCTCTCTCTCTCTCTCTCTCTCTCTCTTGTAAAATTTGACACAGGGTCTTACTATGCAGCTTGAACTCATGATCCTCCTGTCTCAGCCTCCCCAGCACTGGAATTATAGGTGTGCGCCTCCATGCTCAGTTCTGGGGCCCGCACCACACACCCAAGGTTCCAGGGCCAATGTGGCATCAAGCTCAAAACCTTGCACTTGCCGGGCAGGCGCTTATGTCTCCTAGCTATCTCCACAGCTCTAAAGTTCGCTTTCTTATCATGACATCATTTGCCCACGTCCACCCAAATCTAGTATGATCTCTGATACTAAGGCAGGACTTCAGGATATCTCTTTAGGAGACACTGTCCAGCCTTCATTTTTCCCTTCTGTTTTTGTCCCTTTGTGTTGGAAAAGTGTCACAGTGTCATACTGACTGTGACCCTGTGAGTTTGTGGACAGCGCATTTATGGGTCTTCCTGATGACAGATCTGGGTGCTGGGCACTTTAGTCATTTCATGTGTCCGAGTTCTCTGCATTGTGAACTGCACCACCTGGTGGGAAAGGGGCAAATTCGGCTTGTTTTTTGTTTGCCTGCTCCTTGCCAACCTACATCTTTGCTTGCTTCTCTACAGGAGCCACTGAAGCCATGGCGACTCCCTCTGCTGCCTTTGAGGCTCTCATGAATGGAGTGACGAGCTGGGATCTGCCTGAGGACGCCATCCCCTGTGAACTGCTGCTCATAGGGGAGGCCTCATTTCCTGTGATGGTGAATGACATGGGCCAGGTCCTCATTGCTGCCTCCTCCTACGGCCGAGGCCGCCTGGTTGTCTTATCCCATGAAGACTACTTGGTCGACACTCAGCTCTCTCCCTTTCTCGTCAATGCCGTGGGCTGGCTTCGTTCTTCCCCCGGGGCTCCCATTGGTGTTCACCCATCCCTGGCACCTCTGGTCAAAGTCTTCGAGGGTGTTGGCGTAGAGGCAAAGATTGAGCCGGAAGTGAACGACTCCCTCGGGGTTTACTGTATCGATGCCTACAATGAATCTATGACTGAAAAGCTGGTGCAGTTCATGAAGCGTGGAGGGGGCCTGCTTATGGGTGGCCAGGCTTGGGACTGGGCCAACCAGGGTGATGATGAGAGGGTTCTGTTCACCTTCCCTGGGAACCTGGTGACCAGTGTGGCAGGCGTGTACTTCACCGACAACAAAGGGGACACCAGTTTCTTTAAAGTCTCTAAGAAGATGCCCAAGATCCCAGTCTTAGTCAGGTGAGTACTTACCCCAGTGTGGAGTTTGGCCCCAGGTTAAAAAGTAGATGTGGTCCTTCTGTTCACATTGCTTCCGGGTTAACAGAAGAGAAGGTGGCACTCAGGCATGGATGCTTCACAGAAAAAGGAGATTTTAGGCCCAGAAGGGCAATGTCCTGATTGTTCCTGCCGTCTCAGGCCTGATTATTTTGCTTTATGATTGGAATGCTTGTTTATCACCCATGGAGTCAGCCAGGATCTAGTCTAGCTTAACAAATACACCAGTGGCTTTAAGAGTTGGCAGCATGACCCAGCAAGGTCTATAGAAGAAGGATTCCTTCAACTGAAGTGCAAGGCGAAAGAAAGCACGAAGCACCCTATAAACAAATTCTAGAAGGAAGTGGGCAAAGTCGGGAGATGGCCAGCCAGAGAGGGAAATAGAAAAACACAGATGTCGAGGTTGCAAAGTAGATGACACTAATGATACGCGCCAAAGCTAGGACCTGGGAGAGGAGTTTTTATCTCTGGAGACCAAGAAGAAGTAATTGAGAATGAATAGCTGAAGTTGAAAAGTGCAGAGAAAGGATGCCCTGGATAAAATTTGTTGGAAAGCATAGCTCAGTGTGCATCACCCACCAATCGCAATGCCCATGTGGCAGATTAACGGGTGCTCAGCGCATGTTTACTGGACATGAAATGAGATGGATAAATGTAGATGGATGAGTATACATCCATTGGAATTAGAGTGGTCCCAGGAATGGAGGAAATGTCTGGGGCCACTCCCTGTTGTGCATTAACATTCTTCTCTTCTTTTGGAACAGTGAGCACTGGTATTTCTGGCTGATAGGAGGATCAGGGTAAAGAGAATCTCAGAAAAAAGCTTCCAAGATACCTGACCTTATCAAGGTTGGAAGGTATGCTGGGCACAGTGGCGCACGCCTGTAATCCCTGCACTTGGGAGGCTGAGGCAGGAGGATCGGTGCGAGTTCGAGACCAGCCTGAGCTACAAAAGTGAGCTCAAGGGCAGCCTGAACTGCATAGTGAGACCCTGTCTCAAAAAGACAAAAAGAAAAAAAAGGTTGGAAGGTATAAACATCAATTACATTTTTATATTCTAGAACCTAACAGTCACTAACTGAGCCTAAACGATGTCATCATTTAAAACAGGGTCTAAAGTGAAGAACTACGAAGAGTTCAATTAAAAAAAATTCATAGTGTACTGAGAACTGCAAAATATCAGAGAAAGATTAAATAAAAATTAAGGAAGTAGAAATGCATCCTCTTGCTGGGTGTGGTGGCGCACGCCTGTAATCCCAGCACTTGGGAGGCTGAGGCAGGAGGATTGGTGCGAGTTCGAGACCAGCCTGGGCTACCAAAGTGAGTTCAAGGCCAGCCTGAACTGCATAGCGAGACCCTTTCTCAAAAAGACAAAAAAAAAAAAAAAAGAAATGCATCCTCTTGATGGATCAGAACACTGAATCTTTTTTCCTTCTTCCCTCCCTTCCTTCCTAGTTTGATACTATTGTTTTGAAACAAGGTCTCTTTTTATAGTACACGCTAGCCCCAAACTTAGTGTAGATCCCAGTCTAGACTCAAAGTTTTGCATTCACCATCCTCCTGCCTTGACCTCCTCAGTGCAGAGTTACAGATATGGGCCACCATGCCCAGCTGAGAGTATTTAGTATTTCTAAGATATCAGTTGTTTAGCATAGGTGTCCTGTAGCATACCTGCACTCTCAACCCAAGTTCAGATTGTTCCGAAAACTGATGAGCAAGTGAAAAAGAAAGTCACCAAGCCTGTCTGCAAAGGAAGGTGGAGGGAGAAACCTGTCCTAGCTCAATTTGAAATTTTTATAAAGCTGAAGAAATCAAAACACTATAATATAAACAAACACACCAATGAAACCAAGGTAATTCAGTGACAGACTCTCAAGTTTTTGTTCGGTGATTTTTTGCCTGGGTGATTGGTGAGGAAAGGACAGTCCTTCCATCAGATGGATATACTCTGGTGATCAAGAAAAGAAAATGTGTCCCTTCCTTCACTCCACATAACGTAAATACTTTGTCCTGGACCTAAATACAAAGGCAAAAACTGCAAACTTTCCAAATGAAAGCACTGGAGAAAATACCTTCAGTATTAGATAGAGATTGACTTCATGAAACACATAAAAATGCATGATCATAAAAGGAAGCCATTGATAAATTGAGCTTTATTAAAAAATTGTAATGTCTGTAGTTCCATGCATAATATTAAGAAAACCAAATCTCAAACTGCAGACCAAGGCAAAAATCTTTTTCACACTGAAAAATGAACTTCCATTCAGAATGTTGACAATTCTCATATCTCAGGGACACTTTTTTTTTTTAAAGGCAAAATATTTTAACTTCACAAATGATGCTATATGAAAGGCCAAAACACCCAGAAAATGATTCTCAACATCATAAGTCTTTAGGCAAATGCAAATTAAAGTCACAAAACATCTTACACCTCATTAAATTTAAAACAGGCTACAATTACAGTTTCCTCTACACTTCACATTCATTTAGTATAAAACAGCCAGCTCTGCTTCTAGATAAATTCAAACGTGTCAACACAACCTACAGCGCAGTAGGACTCAAGAGGAAGACTATCCAAAGGTCCAATCATAAGGCTGGCCTGATAGCTCGGCAGACTACAGAATGTGTCTCTGTAGAGCACAGTGGCTGAGTCCAATTCCTGGCATGCAGTACTGGGTGCTGGCCCCGCCCCCGAGGCACACTGAGATGGCCATTGAGACTCGGCGTGGTCACGCCAGCCCGCAATCACAGCACTTGGAGAGGCTGAGGACAGAAGAGTCACTACGAGTTTGATCTACATAGTGAGACTGACCCTGTATCCCCTGTCCTAAATGCAAATGTCCAGTCACAGAAAAATGATGAAATGAAATAGAGAATATCTTCATCCTTGCAAAATGCTCAACAGTGAAAGGGGGGAAAAAAGAAAAAAACTATTGATAGGCTCAATGACATGGATGGTTCTTAAAAAATTATTCGGAGGGGAAGAAACAAAACTCAGTAGAGTACATATGTTACAGTTGCATTTGTTTGAGATGTTAGAAAAAAGTAAATTTAATCTGCGTGTACAGAATGCACACCAGTGGCTTCACATGCTTGAGCAGGGAACTGGAACAAAGTCGATTTTCGGTTTGATGGTAATTTTGTGTGTATATGAATAAAATTATAGTGGTTATTCAGTGGTGTAAACTTAGCAGAAATTCATCAAGCTGTACATCTAGTTATTTATGTTTAATTTTAAAGTTTATTTATTTATTTGGCACAGGGTCTCACTATGCAACTCAGACTCCTAGTGAACCTTCTGTCCCATCCTCTCCAGTACTGGAATTACAGACATGCACCACCATGCGCAGTTTTGGTGGCTGGCTCAGTGCACACAGGGGTGGGGCTGGCACGAGGATCGAACCTGGATCCTTGTCCTTGCCAGGCTGGAGTGTAGACTGTCAAACTGTCTCCCAGTCCCAAGCTACACATTTAAAATGGATGAATTTTATCCCATGTCAGTGAAGGTTTTTTTTTTTTTTTTTTTAAACAGATGTTTAGAACATCTGATTGCTATATGTAGTTTTGACATGTTTAGATCATAACTTTAACCTGTCATCCACTGATGGACGTTTAGATAATGCCTGCACTGTGTGTTGTCTACTGTGAAAGACATTACAGGGAGCACGATTTTGCTCCAAGATTCTACCTACCCTGGTTAGAGACCAGCAGGAAGATTTTGCCAGGTTATGTGGCAGCTCCACTTGGCAAATTTCAAGGAATGTAGGCGCTATTTTCTATGTTACAGCAAATTCTATATGTACAAATGCAGAACATATGCTGCATCTCCTGATGTATACCTCTACCTACAATGCGTCGGAATTCCCATCTCTGTGTACTCATGAGTTTTTTTATTCATTTTATGAGAAAGATAAAATAGCAATGAGACAGTTTTAAAACAGTTAGTATGATGATTCCAATAATAAATGCCATGCATTTTGTTGCTTTCATAGGAGTTATTCAGAGGATAAAGTGTAGGCCTGACTTTGTGTCTAAACAATATTAGCATAAACTTTTATTCTTAATGAACTAAGACAAAGTAGCTGTATATCTATCCTAACTATCTCCTTTTTTTAAAAATTTATTTATTTATTTTTTTTTTTTTTCTTGTTTCAGAAACCCTGTTTATTCACTTATTTTTATGGCTGGCTTAGCCCGCCCCGAGGGCAGGGCTGGCGCAGCATGTGGTGCCGGGGATCGAACCGTGGTCCCTGAAGCCACCCAAGCCTTCCCAAGCAGGGGCCCTAGACCACTGAGCCATCCTGCCGGACCCCTCCTTTGAGTTTTTATTTATTTATTTATTTATTTATTTAATTTTTTTTGTGGGACCGGGGTTCAAACTCACGACCTTGCACTTGCCCAGCAGACACTTGTGCCTCGGAGCCATCTCCCCAGCTCCCATCCTCCTTTGAGTTTTTTTTTGTTTTTTTTTTTCTTGTTTCAGAACCTTTATTTGTTTATGCACTCATTTTTATGGCCCGCTCAGCCTGCCCCGAGGGCAGGGCTGGCGCAGCATGTGCCGGGGATCGAACTGCCGTCTCTGAAGCTGCCCAAGCTTTCCCAAGCAGGCGCTTTAGACCACTGAGCCATCCTGCCAGGCCCCTGAGTTTTTAAATGACAGTTCTTTTCACAGTGTAAGGCTGTCTCATCCTTTTTTTTTTTTTTCTTCCTTTTGTATTTTAGGAAGGATCTACAGAGTATTCAGTGTCTCACTACTAGATCAGACTCATAGTGATCCACTTATTTACAGCCTCCCGAAGAGCTGGTATTACAGGCACATGCCACCACGCCCAGTCTCAATTGTCTCGGCATATCCTGGGTGCAAGGCCAGCCTGGCAGGCCTGGGGATGAAACCCCCATCCTTTGTGCCTGCTGGCAGGCACTTTAATCCGCTCATCATGATTTTGATTTCCATTTCTCTGCTAATTCATAATGATATTGAGTGTCTTTTCATAGATCTGCTGTTGAGGTGTTTTGCCCCTTTTCAACTGGATTATTGCTGATTATTATTTTGTCATTGAATTTTAGGAGCTTCTTATAGGGTATGGCGACCACCCCTTGACTGGTGTACAACTCGCATTTATTTCTCTCCAGATCCATATCCCGCCTGCTTGCTTTTGTTGGGTTTTGCTTTTCATTGCTGAGAAGAAGCATTTCAGCTTGATGTCTCTCATTTACTTTGGGCTTTGGTTGCCTATGTTTCTCTCACGATAGCCAAAAAAAAAAAAAAAAATCATTTATTATGCCAACACTTGGTAGCTGTTGCCAGTTTTCTCCTAGGTGTTTTGTTTTCAGGCTTACCTTTAAGTCTTTAGTCCATTTGAAGTTGATTTTTGTATAAGGTATGATGCTTTTCTCTATACACTATATAACTTGGTTAGTACTCTGTGACAGTGTGTAGAATGTCTCCTTTTTAAGAGCAGTATTATATTCTACTTTAAATATACATGGTAGTTTATTCAGCTAACCTCTAATGTGTATATTGTTTTCAATACCATACCATTATAAATAACACTGAAATGAATAACTGTCATTTTACTCTGTCAGAAGAGTATGCTTTAGATAATTTCCTACTTGTTGAAATGCTAGGTGAAAAAAAAAAAATGTATAAATACTTTTGTTAGAAATTACCAGAAGATGTGGCCAGGGAGATAGCTCCATGGCACAAATGCCAGCCTGGCAAGTGCAAGGTCGTGAGTTCGAATCCTGGCAAAAAAAAGAAGGAAGGAGGGAGGGAAGGAAGGAAGGAAGGAAGAAAGAAAGAAAGAAAGAAAGAAATTACCAGAAGTTTTTCTATCTGGGTGTGTGCTATTTCCAGTTATCCTCAGGAATATGACAGATACCAGTTATTCCAGAAGTATCCAGTGGAGAAGTTATGAGACTCACATTTTGCTAATTTAATAGTCAGCAAGAAACACTCTAATGTAGCTTGAATTTGCATTCTTCTTACACTGAGTAAAATCAATTGCCTTTGTGTATATTACATTTCTTGTAATTTATGAGGTGCCTGTGCATCTGTTATATGTATTTTTCTTGCTGGGTTCTTGGTATTTTGTGAATTTTCTGATTCCCTTACATGCTCCATTAAAATTATAAGAGCTATGGCATACTGCATTTGCCTTTTGAAAGTGCTTAGTTTTTTTTTTTTCTTTTTTTTTTTTTTTAACCAAAAATGCCTTTGTCTATGTAGTTGATTTTGTCAGTCATTTTTATGACGTCTAATTTTAAACCAGATTATAAAATATTTACCCTTTTTTCTTTCAAAGCTTGTTTGGTTTTATTTTTTTAATTAATACCTCTGAATCATTTGGAGTGTCTGGTGTATTTTGTACACAATGAGTCCAGGTTATCTTTTCTTATATGGCTAGCCAGTTGTCCAACACCTTTATAGAACTATCCTTCTTTTCTTCAGTATTTAAAATGTATCTTTATTATATATTACTATACATATTTACCATGTTACGTATTTTTAAGTTTTAAGTAAACTTATTTTAAGGGTCGGCCAAGTAGCTGGGTGGATTATAGCACCTGCAAGCAGGCACCGGGGCCTGGGGTTTGATCCCCAGAGCCTGCTGTGCCAGCCCACTTCTGGGGTGCACTGAGATGGCAATTGTGACTGGGTGTGCTGGTGCACACCTGTAATCCCAGCTCTTAGGAGGATGTAAACAGGTGGATCACTATGAGTCCTGTCTAGTAGTGAGACTCTGAATACCATGTAGACCTTTCCCAAAAACAAATAAATAAATAAATAGATTTTTTTTTTTTTTTTTTTTTTGGGGACCAGGGTTCAAACTCACGACCTTGCAGCACTTGCCCAGCAGGCACTTGTGCCTCGGAGCTATCTCCCCAGCCCCATAAATAGATGTAGTTTTATGAGTTGAGAATCACCTTGTTGATGCTCCCACCTTCCATGCTCGTCGCCATCATCCAACATTCTAGAGAACTCACGTGGTCATTCAGTACAAGCATGTTTTCACTCATTTTTGTTTGCTTCCTTTGTTTTAACATCATACTCTATTAACTTGGGGGTGTTTCTTACCAGTTGCTTAAAGGGTCATAAGACCTCAGTTGAGTTTTGAGCACCAGTTAGATGTCACTACTGTGCTGCCCCCCCCACCCCCCCCGCGACTTTTTATAGCAAACATGTTTCTCTGTTGTTCAGTTTTATTTTGGCTACACCTTCTGTATAACTCTCAGGTAACTTTCTCAGAAATGTTTCATGCATAGTAAATTTCAGCATCCCCATGTGCTGTGGAAAATCTAATGCAGCCAGGACATATTTCTTTGTAGGCAATTTTACTTTCTTTTCCACAGGCTTTTATAGTCTTTTTTTTTTTCATATGCTTGGAGCTCATTAATTTAGGACCAGTTGACCCAGTACTGCGCTGCTTTCCTTTTTATCCGTACATTCATTTAAGTATTTAGGTACACCTTCAGCGTGAGGAAATGTGTACCTCATTTCTCTCTCTCTTCTTTCTTTTTAGAACTGCTAGGTGCTAACTACTAGATACGCTGATTCTTCTTCATCTTAAGATGTTCCCCTTTTTTGTACTGTCAGAACTATCCTTGGCGAACCACCTTATTAGACTTTCCAGTTTAACTGTTTACTATCTTTAGCTAGGCCTTGACATATTTTCTTTCTGAGTGTCAAAATTTGGATTATCTATTTGACAATTAGTTATATCTTTAATTCTGATCACTAAGTTTTATATAAAGTGTCTCTCATTGTTTAAAAAGTGATGACGTCTCTTAAATCTTGCTAGTGGCCAACAATACATATTTAGAGTTGCCTTCTCCATGTAACACCACTTCCATAGAAATTTTGTTGTTGTTGTTTAGTGTATTTGGTGCAGAGTCTCACTACACAGCTTGGACTCATAGTGATCTTCTTATTTTCAGCCTCCCCAGTGCTGAGATTATAGGCGTACACCAGCACACACCTTCTTGGTGGCTGGCTCAGTGTGCCCAGGGGTGGGACCAGCATGGTATGTGGTGCCAGGGATTGAACTCTGGCCCCTGTGCTTGCCTAAGCAGTCACTTAGTTCCTTGAGCTGTCTCGCTAATCCTAGAAGTCTTTTCTCTTAAAGAGTTTGGTGCTCTTTTTTTCATGTTACTTTTCATCAAATGTCTATTTAAGATTTAGATTGCATTGATTTTTTTTTTTTTTTTTTTCTTTTGTGGTACCAGAGATGAAATTCTGAACCTTGTATTTGCCAGGCAGGTACTTATACTGCTGAGCTACATCCCTGGTCCAGACTGCTTTGAAATTCTACATCCACCAGTATTGCTGTTCTGATCCCTTTCCCCAGGAAAGATGATAATCCCAGACCTTTTGTTTTCTTGATCTTCTCTTTCGCACATGTCCGGTTGCAGATCCTTCTGTCCTCATGGATTTGTGATCCACTTGTTTCCATTCAGTCTGTATTTGTCATAAATACTGCGCTATCCTCATGTACCGATTGCACTCTGCTCAAAACCTGCTACTAATATGTTATAGGTTTATTTACATTTTAATGCCATCAGTTTCATTTCAGAATATGATGAAAAAGAAAAATAAAAGAAAGTGAATGTGTTTTCAGTTTATGACACTGCCTCTGCCCCATAGTGATCCCCCAGCCCGAACAGCTGCAACCATTGGAGGTGATACGCTGATGTCGCTGGGGGCGCTTTCTGGCTTACCACCCTCACATCATTATCCAGATGAAGCTCTAGGGACTTGGGATCTGCGGTTGCACTTGGCAGTTTTAGTATTCATCGTTTCTCCCAGTAGACTAGTATACAAGCCCTGATGTTGATGTATTAATTTGGAACACAGTAGGGCATCTTCTTACTGACATCCTTTCAAAAGAGAATAGTTGCATGAATTTTATTCACGTAGCATCTTATAAAAATGAACTATTTCGATTTAGTTTTGCACACCTACTTGAGATTTCCTGAAACTCCACTTTTAAAACTATTATCAAGTTAATAAAAGATTGCCCGGGGTATTGCTTAAGACCAAGAAGTGTTACCCATGAGGAATACTCCAATTAGCCTGGCCAGCGGCTCACTGGCGTCCTTCGGTGGCCGATCATGGAAAGGAAGATGATAATCATAAGGTTGTTTGATAAGCCCAGAATCCGAGTAGGAAGAGCTGCTTGTGCTTGAATGATTTTAATCATTAGGGGAGAGAGAGAATGTCTCTGAACTGTTAGACAGATGCCTTCAGGAAAGGCTCCACCAGTTTTCCACTCAGTTAAAGCTTTGTGATGGCCAGCAGGTGTGGTGCAAGTCTTCCACCTGAGCCGCATTATGTTCTCTCGCTGACCCTCACCCTTTTGGAGTCTCCACCAACCCACCTTCTGGTCCTGCAGGTTTTGCCTAGCACAACTGGTAGCAGAACTGTCGTAAGTATATCAAGCTTACAGAGACCACTCCGATTCCCAAAGCCTCATCCCTCTAGGTATCCAGGTCTCTGTTTACCTTTGGGGGTTTGTTGGAGATCTTCTAGGCATGGCTTCCCCATAGCAATTAACCTTGTAGTTTCCTTTTGGAGGGCCAAGAAAGTAAACCCGTGGCTAAGAAAACACAAAACAGCAACAAAAGCATGCCCCTCTGCTGCAGGGTAGGCAATGGATGGGTGGAAATCCAGGTGTAGACAGACAACCAAGGCCCACCGGGTTAAGGTAACCAGGTGGCCGAAATGAAGACAGCGCCCTATACCTCCTTGTTCCAATGCATCTCCGTGTTCAGTGAGGTCAGACCTACCTACTCTGCCCTCCTCGCAGATCTGACAGATCCCTGGTACCTTGCTGTACGCTTACATAGATCTCAGAGCTGTTCCTTTGACTGAGCCTTTGTGTGTGTTTTGCAGCTGTGAAGATGACCTGTCCGAGGACAGAGATGAGCTCCTACATGGGATTTCGGAGCTGGACATCAGCAACTCGGACTGTTTTCCATCCCAGCTGCTCGTGCATGGGGCCTTAGCCTTTCCTCTGGGCTTAGATACCTACCATGGCTGTGTGATAGCTGCTGCGCGCTACGGCCGAGGCCGGGTGGTTGTCACAGGCCACAAAGTGCTATTCACCGTGGGCAAACTGGGCCCCTTCCTGCTCAATGCTGTCCGCTGGCTGGATGGAGGCCGGAGGGGCAAGATCGTGGTGCAGACCGAGCTGCGAACGCTGAGCGGCCTGCTTGCCGTCGGCGGCATAGACACCAGCATTGAGCCCCATCTGACCAGCGATGCCAGTGTTTACTGCTTTGAGCCCGTGAGCAACGTGGGCGTCAAAGAGCTGCAGGAATTCGTAGCAGAGGGCGGCGGCTTATTCGTCGGAGCCCAAGCTTGGTGGTGGGCCTTCAAGAACCCGGGAGTGTCCCCGCTGGCTCGCTTCCCAGCAAACCTCCTTCTCAACCCCTTCGGCATCAGCATCACAAGCCAAAGCCTCAACCCGGGGCCCTTCCGCACCCCCAAAGCAGGCATAAGGACCTATCACTTCCGCTCCACGCTGGCCGAGTTTCAGGTTATCATGGGCCGGAAGAGAGGCAATGTGGAGAAGGGGTGGCTGGCCAAGCTGGGCCCCGACGGCGCCGCCTTCCTGCAGATCCCCGCCGAGGAGATCCCGGCCTACATGTCTGTGCACCGGCTCCT
Organism: Myocastor coypus; assembly: GCA_004027025.1. NCBI lineage: Eukaryota > Metazoa > Chordata > Mammalia > Rodentia > Myocastoridae > Myocastor > Myocastor coypus. The sequence continues at coordinate 53,961 of PVJA010003480.1, read as the reverse complement.
GCGGAAGCTGCTCAGTCGCTACCGCCTCCCAGTCGCCACCAGAGAGAACCCTGTTATCAATGACTGCTGCAGGGGGGCCATGCTTTCTCTGGCCACGGGCCTGGCCCACTCTGGAAGTGACCTCTCGCTGCTAGTCCCAGAAATCGAAGATGTGTACAGCACCCCCTACCTGCGCCCCGTGGAGTCTCCTATCACTGTGGAGGTCAACTGCACCAATCCGGGTAAGGCCAGGGTGCTGGGAGCTTAGTGTCAGGAAGGACAAGTAGATTAGCACCTTGGTATTGCAGTTGAGCCTCTACCCATTGCCGTAGGCTTCTGAGAGGGACTGGGTGCCTACGGCCTGAAGGGGAAGAGGTATACAGAGCTCAGGTGGTACTGGTTGAGCTGGCTCATGGAGAAGTGTTACAGCGTGCCCTTCTGTGCTTCCTGCAGGCACCCGCTACTGCTGGATGAGCACTGGCCTCTACATACCTGGGAGGCAAATCATAGAAGTCTCACTGCCCGAGGCCGCTGCCTCTGCCGACCTGAAGGTGAGTCCAGGCCCCTTCTGTCTCATGGCCGTCCTAGTGGATGCCTTCTCTGCTCCTCCTAGACCCCGCCCGCTGGCTGTGCAAAGTAGCTTTTGCTACCTCTATTTCAAGCAGGGTGAGGCAGCCAGGCTGCAGAAAAGCTAGACGTGAACCTTATGCATTTCAGAGCCCGGAAGCCAAACTGAGCCAACCTGCGGCTCTTCAGCTTGGGCTTTTGCCTTATTCCCAGGGCAAGGAGGGAGAGCCATCAAACTGAAGGGGCCCCATTGTCCCGCTTACAGCCAGTACACCCTAGCTCAGCATCCATCCCTACACACACCTTCACTGTCGCCCAAGGCCTTTCCTATTCTTTCTCCTCTCCCGTGACACCCCAAAAGACCGCTCCTTCCTATCTCGGGTCAGCCCTACGCTGTGTCCCATCCTCAAACATGCATCTTCCCCAAATTAAATTTTCAGCCTGCTGTTTCCCACCATTTGGGTCCCCATGATGCTGGGGGTCTGCTGTAGCCCCGTGTCTGTTCTGTCACTTACTTAGTGACATCCCAGGTAGAGAAGGCACTCCCAAGACCATCAAGTCCAGGCACAGTTCCTTCTCTCGGGAACAGGGAAGGCGTCCAAGCAGCTTCTGTCAACACCAGCCACATCAGTCTGTCTTTCACTAGGCCTCTCTCTCTTCTGTAAAGGGTCTCCTCTGCCCTGTCCCCCGTGGCAGAACTCCCACCATGGAATAGTCAGCCCCAAACTCCACCTGTGACAGCATCCCAGGGCCATCTGTGGAGGCTGCGCTCCTCACATTTCGCCTTACAGGCTGTGTCAGCTGCTTCTCACATTAATGTGTCTGAGTGATCCGTGGTGAAGCTGCTCAAATCCCTCTCAAGCGTATGTGCCCATAATACAACCTGCGCAGGTGTGAGGAATACTACCACGTCACAAGTGAGCTCACATGTACAACTTGACACACAATCTCAGTGGTGCTTGGGGTGGGGATCTAAGGACTCTCCCCAAGTGCCCATCTCTTGGGCTCTCCACAGGAGCCCCGTGGTGACCCTGGTGGGGGATTTCTCTACTCCAGATACAGATTGGCTGCCACACGGATGACCTGACCAGGGCCAGCAAGCTGTTCCGTGGGCCCCTCGTGATTAATCGTTGCTGCCTGGACAAGCCCACGAAATCCATCACCTGCCTCTGGGGTGGACTGCTGTACATCATCGTGCCCCAGAACAGCAAGCTGGGTTCTGTGCCCGTCACCGTGAAGGGGGCTGTGCACGCTCCCTACTACAAGCTGGGTGAGTGGAATCTGTAGGATGCATGGGATGGGTGGGATCGTGCGTGTTTGGCACAGGAGAAGACAGGCCCAGATTAGTGGAGGGAAGGAGGGAGGCTTCCTTATTTTTTTTTTTTTTTTTTGTGGGACCAGGGTTCGAACTCACGACCTTGCCCTTGCCCAGCAGGCACTTGTGCCTCGGAGCTATCTCCCCAGCCCGAGGCTTCCTTAGATTCTGCTCTGAACCAGCAATATAAAAACTATCTCAGTTAGTCTTCTCTCGTTGCTGGGACAAGTACTCAACACCTAAAATGAAGGAAGGAAAGGTTTATTTAGCTCACAGTTACTGGAGGTTTCAGTCCATATTCGGCTGGATCCAAGGCAGAGAGGCACATGGCAGAGGCCAGCAGTTCATGGCAGTGGAACAGCAACAAAATGGTGACAGAGGCAACTGACCACCCAGGGCAGCAGACTGCAACGGTGTTAGTCCGTCTCTCTGTCTCTCTTTATATTACATTCAGTCTCTCTGCCTGAGCCTATCCGCCTTAGGCCACATCCATAAACCCAGCCATATTCAGACCAGTAACCCCATCAGCACTAAAACACATAATCCCAGTGGATCATGAGTCAAATCTCAAACTCTAGAAGTCCCCGCCTCATGGTTGAATGAGGCTTTGGCGGGACAACTAGACATAAATCACAACAAAGACGAAACCACCCTGGGAGGAATATCAGAGAAAGGCATACGGCTTTCTCCATCAGGGGTCTACACTGTGTGTGTTAACTTCAGGGATTTGGGGACATGTATTTTATTCATTCATTCATTTATTTTAAAAGAATTTTTTATTTTATTTTATTTTTTTTCTTGTTTCAGAACTTTTGTTTGTTTGTTTATTTATTTATTTTTATGGCTGGCTCAGCCTGCCCTGAGGACAGGGCTGGCGCAGCATGTGGTGCCGGGGATCAAACCGCAGTCCCTGCAGCCACCTAAGCTTTCCTAAGCAGGCGCTTTAGACCACTGAGCCATCCTGCCGGGCCCCGGGACATATATTTTAAGCTCTCTCATCTCTTTTCCTAGGAGAGACATCCCAGGAGGAGTGGAAAAGACAAATCCAGGAGAATCCAGGTCCCTGGGGTGAGCTGGCCACCGAGAACATCATCCTGACGGTGCCCACTACAAACCTGCGCGCTCTGGAGAACCCCGAGCCACTGCTCCGCCTCTGGGACGAGATGATGCAGGCTGTGGCACGGCTGGGGGGCGAGACGTTCCCTCTGCGCCTGCCCCAGAGGATTGTGGCCGACGTGCAGATCTCCGTAGGTGGGTGGCCCAGGAGAGCTCTGTGCATACTGTCCCCATGCGCGCCCCTCCTGCCACAGACAGGAGGGAGGGTAGAAGAGTTTCGCTCACAAGGCCTTGTAGTACGTGCTGTTCTTATTAGTTAAGTGGCAAGGAAAAGACCCACAGTTCAAGAGGTAACAGTTGAAGTTCACATGTCAAGAGGTGCTGTCAGAAACACCAAGACATGTCACCTTGAAGGGTGACCTTGAGGAGACTTCTGAGAGAGGATAGAGATAGCAGGGCCTTCATTTGGAAGACCTTGAGCAAAGAGCTCATTGGCAGTGCATCCAAGCTGGAGCTCGGGGTGGCTGTGTAGCCATTGAAGAATGACGGAAACTTCTCCATCGTCATTTTCATGACTTGCATGGCTGATCCTTGTAGTGCCCTTGTGGGCCAAGCCATACCTGATAATAAGAGGAGAAAGCACAGTCAAAGAGTTCTGATTTTAGTACAGGATCTCACTACGTAGCTCGGATTTGTAGTGATGCTCATGTTTCAGCCTCCCCAGCTCTGGGATTACAGGTGTATGCGCCAGCACACCCGGTCTTGGCGGTGGGCTCAGCATGCCTCCAGGGGCAGGGCTGGTGCAGTTGATGGTGCCCGGGATCAAACCCGGGTCCTTACACTGGCCTAGGAAGATGCTTAGATCACTGAGCCATCTCCATGGCTAAGTTCTGAGTTTTGAGGATGGAATATAGTAGCATAGAATCCTGTAGATAAAGTTAATCCAGACAGGTGGCCGGAGTAGTGGCCCTGTGTAGCCCGGAGCCTGTCTCCTGGTAACCCGGGTTCAGCATGGAGCACAGGGCAGAAGTCAGGATATCTGAGTCCACCTTGCCCTCTGAGCTATAGAGACAGATGAGAAGACCTAACCTTTTGCTCTTCTGCCCGTGTTTCCAGGTTGGATGCATGCCGGGTACCCCATCATGTGCCACTTGGAGTCCGTGCAAGAGCTCATCAATGAGAAGCTCATCAGAACCAAGGGGATATGGGGCCCGGTGCACGAGCTGGGCCGCAATCAGCAGAGGCAGGAGTGGGAGTTCCCACCGCACACCACGGAGGCCACCTGCAACCTGTGGTGCGTGTACGTGCATGAGACCGTCCTGGGCATCCCTCGAGCCCGTGCCAACATTGCCCTGTGGCCGCCGGTTCGGGAGAAGAGAGTCCGAATCTACCTGAGCAAGGGGCCTAATGTGAAAAACTGGAATGCCTGGACCGCCCTGGAAACATATTTACAGGTACTGAGCGGGAGCCTGGGAGGGCCTGGGGGGGCCGGGAAGCGTGGGGCCACACAGTTAGATGGTATTCTAGTGGCCCAGGAGACCTTGCGGTACATTTGCCTTTTCACATTCAGAAAAGCCCTGCCAGAGTCCTGCCGTGACAGTTCTGTAACCTTGGAGGGCTTTGCTTGGTGTGACCCTAACGTGACTTAACAGATTGCAAATACAGTGCTGCTCTTTCTCCCTCTGGCTTTAAAATGGGGGTATGGGGCTGGCTAAATAGCTCACTGGATTAAAGCGCCTGCAAGCAGATGTAAGGGTTGGGGGTTTGATGTTGGAGCCTGCCGTGCTGGTCCCGCCCCCCAGGGCACGCTGCGATGACAACTGAGACTAGATGTAGTGGCATACGTCTGTAACACCAGCTCTTGGGAGACTGTAAATAGGCGGATCACTATGAATCTGATCTAGTAGTGAGACCTTGAACAACACCCTGTAGACCCTTCCCTAAAAATGAAACAAAATAAAATAAAATGGGGACATGTCTGAGGTGGAAGCCAAACTCACCTGCCTCGTCACTGTCACAAACCAGAAGACCTTCCTAGTGCACGTGCTGACTTCTCTCCCCTTAGGTGAGGGTCCCATCTCATCATGCCTTGGCTGTGCCCCAAATTTTGCCTTACATAAGCAGCCTGGGAGTCCTAACTGCTCTGGGCATGGGGGCTGTCTGCCCTTGAGCTCTCACCAGAGGCCCACGTTCCCTGTCATGTTATGTGTGACACTGCCTTGGATTCAGGCTCTATTCTGGGGCTTCCATGAGACGAACATGAGCAGCCAGACAGGCTCCCCATGCACCTTGCTATGTCTTTGCTCTGCCCCAGAAATGATGGCTGCTTCCTCATGCAGTAAAGTGAGGCTGGGCTTGGCCGATGTCCCACATGCCTCGTGACTTGAGAGCTCTGTACCCAGGGCTCGCTGGCGCTCTCCCAGCACCTTCAGCATGGCTGCCTCCTTCTACAACTGTCACTTACTCCCTAGTTCTAGTTAGACTCTCTGTAGTGTTACATCTTCCTGACGGCTTTCCCCCACCCCCTGCCCGAAGGCCATTTTAGTGGCTGTGAGAATGGCTGCACCCTGTGGTTCATGAGGACTTTAGAAGGAAATGGGTATCTAAATTGTTGGGCTTCAACTCTGCAACTCTGAAAGAGAATCAGGGGTGTTCCAGCAATCCTACACTTTTTTTTTTTTTTTTTTTTTTTTTTGTCTTTTTGAGATAGGGTCTCGCTGTACAGTTCAGGCTGGCTTTGAGCTCAGTTTTGTAGCCCAGGCTGGTCTCGAACTCTCACTGATCTTCCTGCCTCAGCCTCAGGAGTGCTGGGATTACAGGCGTGCAATCCTACACTTTTGTGTAATACCCAGCACTATTTTCATGATCTTACAAGACAGGCAAATAATACTATGAAAATACGGAAAATATTATGAAATTGTATTTTCTCACACAGATGTAAACAGTGCCCATCAAGGTGGCAGGCAGAGTGCTAGGAAATAATGATAACAGCCATGGCAGTAATAACCAAGGCCTTCCATCACTGCTTCTTTGCCAAAACCAGGGACCTTCTTAGGATTAGAGAGTGGATGGGGGTAGGGCATTAAAACAGCGCATAAAACAGGAAAGGGCTGGGGAGATAGCTCAGCAGTCTGAGGACCTGCATGGAGAATGCAAGGATCTAGGTTGGATCCCTGGTACTGCATGCCATGATGGCCTAGAACCTCAGATGTATCATGCCAACCACCAGGACTGGGCATGGGGGTGCATGCATGTAATCCCAGATCTGACGAGGCTGAACTAGGAGGCTCACTAGGAGTCAGAGTTGCGCAGTGAGACCCTGTATGAAACAAATAAGTAAATAAAGATTTTAAAAATGTTTTTAATGAAAACAAAGTAAAACAAAAAAAGCAAGAAAGAAAATCATAAGAGATGCAGAGCTAACATGCAGGAGTTAATACACCAAGTTACCCTATTGTGTTTGATGGGTAGACCAGATGTCTCAACTGGTTTTGTCTTTCTCCTTCCAGCTCCAGGAAGCCTTTGGGTGGGAGCCATTCATCCGTCTCTTCACTGAGTACAGGAACCAGACCAACCTGCCCACCGACAACGTCGACAAAATGAACCTGTGGGTCAAGATGTTCTCCCACCAAGTGCACAAGAATCTGGCACCCTTCTTTGAGGCCTGGGCCTGGCCTATCCAGAAGGAAGTGGCTACCAGCCTGGCCTACCTGCCTGAATGGAAGGAAAATATTATGAAATTGTACCTTCTCACACAGATGTAAGGAGTGCCCATCGAGGTGTCAGGTAGAGAGGTCTGGGGAGGCAGGCAGAGGTGGGATTTGTTCCGCCACCTCTGTCTGCTAGGGTCCTGGCCATGCCCCTAAGTCTTGCCACCGACTTCTGTCTCGGAAGTAGGTTGAGAGCACAGCAAAGCTGGAGTCAGAGTTTCTGAGGAACGAGGCCTTCTCCTGGGTGCCCTGTTACTTTACTCTCAGCTGTTAGCATCCCTCCTCACCTTGCATGGCCCCGTCTAGGAGGCCAGCCGTGTCTTCAGGCTGTGCTCATGGGCTAGAGTCCACAGACAGTGCTTCTCAACTCCACAAATACTAAAGACTCTGTCTGGATTTAAGTTTGATCATCCGATCCAAAAATCTGATGGGAGAGTTCCAGGAAAGCGCAAAGTTGCCATGACAACCAGACAGCCCCCTGAGGCCCGCTGTAGCATTGGTCTTGGGTCATTCTGAATGCTCGGGAAAAGCAGGCCAGTAGAGTGGGAAGAATCCGGAGCTAGGGTGAGCCCCTGCGAAAGCCGTTTCTCTCTGTGCGCTCAGTTGTCACCAAGATGCAAATGGGTCATTGCAGAGAGCTTTTAAAGGGCTGGTGCATGGCATCTGCGAGGTCTCTCTGCTCTGCACTGCTCTGCAGCATGATGAGACCCCGTGTCTGTTCTCCTCTCAGGGCTTAGAGGTTAAGTGGTGGAGGTCATCCTTTCTAAGTAGACGCCTGGTGTTCAAATCCTGGGTCTCCTACCTATTAGTTGCATGACCTTGGCAAGATTATTAACTTCTCTATGACTCAGTTTTCTCATTCTGTAAAATGAGATGCATCTCATGAAATTATTGTGAAAATCCCGTTTTTAGACTGCTGCCAAAAGGCTGGAGAACAGTGCCCGGCAGTCAGTAGGCACTGAGAACCCAACCCGTCAGCTCCTGTTCCCCCTAGCGTACTAAATATCACTTTAGAGTCAGATGTCACCTTTTGATGATGCTTACAGGGACAGTGTTGACTTTTTGTTTTCCTTAAACTGATACCTGAAAATATAAAACTTCTATATATGGGAGCCCATCATGTTTGGCTCATGTTAAGCACATGTGGCCCCGACATCTGTCATCGCATCATACAACTGAATTGAATCTTTTCTCCGGCTTTTGGAGGTAGCGCAAAGTTGCCATCTCCCGTGCCCATCCTCTAGTTTATGAACCAAACTTTGTGAGGACTGTTATATTTTTGTGAGTCTGCAGGAAGGACAGTGGGGCTTTTAAAAGTTCCTTACAAAGGTAAGGAGGTGCCAACTTCCTTACGTAATTCTATCCTTGGGGCCAGATTCCTTCTTTGATTAATGAAGTGTAGAGATCTTGACAAAAAATGATCTTAACAATTCCAAGATGGCGCTTGTCCTTCTCGAACCATCTGACTTCATGATGCCAGGTGTACTTCCATAGTAACCCAGATTGAAGACACAATCACAGTGGAGTTACCACACCTGGGCTGGGGAGATAGCTCAATGGCATAAGCTCCTGCCCGGCAAGTGCAAAGTCCTGAGTTCAATCCCTGATACCAACAAATAAAAAATAAATAAAAATTTAAGAAAAGGGAGTTACCACACACATGCAGAAAATTTCACTTTGGAACAAGATAAAATTATCTCAGTCTTACTTACCACACATGAAATGATCCACGTCAGTCTTTTTCCGTATTACATGAAAGATCCCCTCACGTGTTCATCTACACTTACTTGCATATGCATTCTCTTTTCTTTATAGTTTTAACTAAATTTGAGCCCCTAGCATTGGTGTTGCTTATACCTGGAGCTGGTTTCCCTTTAGCTCATTCATCTACTTTGTTATTTATTTATCTGTTTATTTACTTATTTACTTATTTGGCATAGGGTCTGGCTACACCGCTAGGACTCCTAGTGAGCCTCAGTCTTCAGCCTCCCCAGCAGTATGATTACAGGCATGTGCCACCATGCCTACTTTCCAGGCTGGCACAGTACAACTGGGGGTTTCCTGGACTGGCATAGCATGCTGTGCTGGGGACTGAACTCAGGCCCCCATGCTTGCCAGGCAGGCATTTAGAATCTCCCCAGCTTTCTTTATTTATTTTAATACACTGTTTTGTTTACTGAACTGGTAAACTGAGGGGATATATGTATAGATTTCACCTGCTTAATGTGTTTCTTTGGATTCCTTCCTAATATCCTCTCTCTATCTCAGAATTATTTACCCTTCCTTCCTGTATATCTTTTGTCTAAGTTCTTTGAACGCAGCTGTCCAACATTCATTCATTCAACGTTTAAAATTGTTTCTGTGTACTGTGGGAGCAGCCTCAGACCTTTTGCCATTACGTTTCCTGCACACTGTCATTTCTGCCATTGCTACGGTAGGTTCTCATAAGGAGGCCACAATCCAGAGTCCTCACACACACAGTTCACGATACAAGTCACTCTCCTGTGAGGATCCCGCACCACTGAGGTCTGACAGGAGCTGGAGCTCAGGCCATAATGCCAGAGAAGCGGAGGGCTGCAAACACAGAGGAGGCTGATGTGAGCCCCAGCTCCTAACAGGCTACACATTGGTTCTGGGGTCCCCTATATTTGGGAGTACTGAGAACATGCCAGGTATACAAATTGCTTCGTTTAATCTTCACAATAATTTGACGAGATGGAAACTGTGCTCACTCCTGTTTTATGACAGAGACTTGAATTTTATGGAGATTGGATGCACCGTGCAAGGCTCGATCTCTAGTAAGTGGTAGATCTGGGATTGAAACATGGGCATTCTGATTACAGAATAGGTGGTCTAATGACAGTGTTTTGAATATCCAAATAAATTCTGTTTATTCCAATAACCAAATAAACAGAAAGAGCTTCATGCTCTTACTTCCTAGAGCCTTGGCTCCTTCTTCTCAACACTCATCTAATTTTATCTGAACAAAAAGTGTCCCTTTGTTTATCCCAAACACTTGTACAAAAGAAAGGTACAAGGTAGGTCAGTACCTGCCATGGAGTGGAGGGCAGCCCAGTAGGTGAGCCACTAGCACCTGGTGTGTCCTTTAGTGTCTGTCACCCTTTCCAGTGCACCATGAGAGCATTCTCTTAACTACTGAAAGGGGGCCTGTTCTAGTAAGCATCTGACTCCCCAAATTCCCAGATGTGGTGTGGTCTCAATAAAGTTATACCCATTCTTTCCTTTTTCACCCCCTTCCCCTGCCATTTTTTGTAGCAGTGAGGCCTGGGGATCTTTTGTATAAAGTTATTCATGTCGCCACCTGCCTGAAAGCCTCAGGCAGGGTGTCTAGTTTAAGATGATGGGCTGAACATGTGAGTTTGTTTCCTTCCCTCCTCAGGCCCCACTGAAGCTGCCATCCAGAAACACAAAAGAGACATGATGAATCCCAGCGAAGGAAACAGAAGGTATTTGGTGACCATCGGAGAGTCTCAACACATTTCCGGGAGAGAGAAAGTGAATGAAGAAAGGAAGCGAACTGAAAGCCAAGGTACCTTTCAGACAGGACATAAGCTGATCTGAACAGTATAACCCCAAAGAGACTCAAGCACCAGAAAAGTCTGTGTACTGAAGAATTCTGCCAGGTGTAAGACTCATCCCCATCCTGTTCTGCCCCCTCCCTTGGACACAGAATACCTGCTCTTGGAACCGGTTAAAAATTCACTGTTGTTCTTGTTGTTGTTGCTGTTTGTATAAAAGAATTGAATAAACTTCCTGAAGAGAGGTAAGAGTTGGTGTTCCAAATAAAATTCCTCTTTTTGTGAACACAAATATCCCCCAAGCCCATCAGCTAATTCTCTGCTGAGACCCCTACTCGAGTGCCCAGTGTTTCTGCTCATACGAGGGTCACTGGAGATAAGGGCTTAGCTCTGCAGCCATGAAGAAAATCCCACCAATATCTGTAAAAGTCAATAGTTAAAACTGATTCTTAAGTGTGAATTTTCATCCAGGAATCCCCAGACATAACGGGGAGGAGGAAAGAGCAAAGGAAAGAGATAAGAACAGCCAGAGCCAAGGAAGATAGAAAACGCCAGGAACTCTGAAGGAAAAGGTCTGATGGTAAAGTCATGACTTAAAAAGGATAGCCATGTCTTCAGAGATCAGAGCTATATTTGTAAAATGGTAGCAAGATATGACAGAAAAAGGAAAAATTCTGAGAGTAACAAGAAATCTTTGAAAACAAAATAAAACCTCAAAGAATGTTCAGGAGAGAGGCTGGGAAATAAAGCGGAAGGACTCTCCTTGGACACGCAGTGAAAAGGAGAAAACAGGAAAGAAGAAGAGAGATAACACACAAACTAGGACCAGCAGGAGTTTCTCAACGAAGGAACGTAGAAAAGAGTAAAGCATAAAAGGATCTGAAAAATGGAAAGAATTACCTCTTGAGATTGACGCGGCTCAATACAACTCATATCTAAGCACAACCTTGTGAAATTTGGAAATAGTAAGGGTAGAGGATGACGACGATGATGGATGATGATGATGATGATGATGATGATGATGGATGATGGATGATGATCATCCCTGGGGGTGGGGCTGGCACAGCATGTGGTGCTGGGGATTGAACCACAGTGCCTGTGCTTGCCGAAGCTTTCCTAAGCAGGCGCTTTAGACCGCTGAGCCATCTCGCCTGCTCAAGGGTAGAGGTTGATATTAAAAGTGCCTAGGGAAAGAAAAATCGGCATAATTAGCTGAACTAAAGAGAGAGAGAGAGAGAGAAATAGATTGATGGCAGAGTTTTCCTCAGTAATACAGAATTCTAAAGGCCAAAGGAGCAATGTACTCACACAGCTTCAAGAAAATATGTGTCCCTAGGGTTCTGGGGAAGGCAAGCTGGCGAAGAGTAATGCTCCAGACATTTTCCGACAGACAAATTTTAAGAACTGCTAACCTCCTTGGAACCCTTGGTGAGAAAGTACCTTGAGGAGGTTCTCTGGAGACATGCTGAAAACCAAGAAAGGGGAAGAAGTGGGATCCAGAAAGTAGCAGGCTTCACTCACCCTAGGCATTTCACCCTTGACTGACAGTTGCACACACAGCACACTCTAGAGTGATAATTATCCAAAAAGATGTGGTGCTGTACAGTGATGTTTGTGCAGCAGGCCCATTCGGTATAAGACCACACACTCTAGGGCTCTTGGGGTGGAATATGCACTCTGCCCCCTAGACAGTACCATCGGAAAGCTAGGAAGTTGGAAAACACCGAAGATATACATTCATTAGCCAACCAAAAAAGAAAAATTTAAAAGGTACCAGAAGTCCAGGTCCAATTGTGAAGCAGAACAAACCAGGGCATGATGTAATGATGCATGGCGTATCTAAGGACTCGATTTGATATGGGTGTTAAGTGCATTCCCTTTCCAGGGTTCCCTGCATGGTGACACTAGGTATGAAGAAGATACCTAGCTTCTACTTAGTTTTCACTGTTAAAAAGTATTTTTATAGCCCAAATCATGTAGATGCCATTTATTCATCTTCAACATCCTGATATCAGCAAACCATGAAAGGAAGAATATTTAGAAGTAAAATGGAAAATAATAGTGACAAGTTAAAAAGGAAGGAGAAGGAGGTGCAGAATTAGGGGAGAAAAAATAGGGCTACTTATGTGTTTGAAGTGGAGATGAAGACAAGGTTTTTACTTCATGAGAGAACAACTAGATGATTATTGCTCAGTGCTGTGAAATAAACCAGTGGAAGTAAAGTGATGTATCGATTGAAGATCTGGAGAAGGATGGATGAGGGAAAAGTAAAAATAGCTTAAGTTAAATCCTTATCTTAGCCGGGCGTGGTGGCTCACGCCTGTAATCCCAGCACTTGGGAGGCTGAGGCAGGAGGATCGTTGTGAGTTCGAGACCAGCCTGGGCTACAAAAGTGAGCTCAAAGCCAGCCTGAGCTGCACAGTGAGACCCTGTCTCAAAAAGACAAAAATAAATAAATAAATAAATAAATAAATCCTTATCTTTTGTAATGAGCAATTATTAAACAATGTCTAAAGTTAATAAGTCAATAAATTATTGTTCAAACATATTATTTAAAGTTAGGAAGTTAGTTACCAGAGGAGCCATGATTAGATCTTGTTAAAAGCATCTATGAAAAAAAAAAAAAAAAAAAGCATCTATGGGACTAAGGTTTAAAAATGGTAGGGTGACAAACTGTAGTTTTCATTTTAAGTCTTTCTGTACTATTTAATTTCTTTTCTACCTTGTGCATGTATCATGTTGAAAAAATTTTTAATAAACACAAATAAAAATCCTTCCATGGCTTCACGTTGGTTAAGATGGAGTTGACCCAAGCCCTTTGCATGGCCCGGAAGGGTCTCAGCTGCTGGGACTCTGCCGACTTCCACCTCCTCACAGGCCTACACCACTCTCCAAGACCAACCCAACTACACGCGCGCCAAGGCTTGAAGCACACACTTCACGTTCTCTTGTTTCTACAGATGTTTCACGGACTCAAAGCCTTCCATTGGTCTCCGCCTGTCCAGTGATTATGTGTACAGTCTGACAGATGCGCAGTATTTGTTGAGTAAAGGGTTTCTGGGAAGGCGCTAATGAGGACTACACAACTGTGGTTCTCTGCAGAGCTTATGGTGTTTGCCCCTCCTGCAGGAAACCCTTCCAGAAGACCCTTACGGGCTGAACACTTTGCTATGCTCTTGGTCACTGAATGGCTTCCACGAGTTGCAGTCTTCATGAGGCCAGCTGGTGTGTGAGGTTATCTATCCATCTGTCAGTCTCATCACAGATTCTTTGCCCCTCCCTGAGCATTCTAATCTATTTTCAGCTATTTGGGGAGGCACCATCAACTAATGGAAACTTTCAATCTGCCAAGTGTTTTGTGTCCTGCTATTGCTCTACATAGCTCTTCCTTCTCTAGCCCCACTGACATTTCTAGCTGATGATAAATATTGGTGCAAAGTCCTCTTCTTACTGAGTTGGCATCTCCTTTATGTATGGAGCACCAGGATCTGGGACAGAAGTTTGCTCTCACAAATTAGAGAGGTTCTTAGATTGTTATTGTCACAGAAATAATCCAGATTCTTTTATACATTCTGCCACACTGCCCAACCTGTATTCCCATAGAAGAAACAAGTGCCACTGTCTTAACTTCCTAGGTCAGGTGGAGCTCTCAAATGAGCATTGGCCTTAGCAAGCAATCTTTCACAGCAGTATTTACCAGAAATCCTCCCAATGTGCCCTTCATAAAATCAATCCTGGATATACCTAGTTAGTGCCTTAGCTCATGTCCCCAGCAAAAGTCAGAGCCTCAGGTGACATTTGTACTACACAGGCTGAGTAGACATGGGCTCAGATGCCCACCCACTCTTTCCCCTGACGTCATGCCATGCCAGAGTGTATTTCTCAAGCCTGCTTCCCTCTGTTGATCTCTGTTCTTCACCTGACCTCTGGATCCCTGTTGGCTTCCACTTTGCAAAAGTTTCTTTGACTCACCGCGCAAATCAATGTTTCTTTCTAGTGAAGTAAGACCTGAGGATGATCCTGAAACTCCAAGATGTGCTCCTTCAAACTACAAACACAGACAAAACAGCTCCCTTATCTAAAGAGTCATGGAAAGGTTAACTTGGCATTTTGATTCTCCTACCGTTCAGGTTCAGTGATAGCTAGAAGCATCTCTTTGGTAGAAGAGCTTGAGCAGTTGAACTGCGCACATCCTCATCTTGGGTTGGTTTCATAGATACTCGGGTTAGAAATCAGTAGCCTAAGTTAATGAGCAAATAAGTAAAGGTAAACAAAGTGAGAGAAGCAGGTGTAGCTTAAGCAACTAACAAGGCGATGAACGGTCACGAACTAAAGTTTGTGTTAACGTACACACCGATGTGCATCTCACAGCCATTCAAAGGTTACTGCTGCTCGCCTGAACTGCTTGTGAACTTCAGTTAGTAATACTAGCAAAATATTAATTGAGAAGCATGTCTAAGTAGGTACTGAAAATCCTTCCATGAGCTAAATTTTGACTTAAAATTCATTTTCACAGCCTGCCAACATTGAAATAGCTGGAAGTCTATGTTCACAGGTGGGTGCTGGAAGGGTACGAGGACCAAAGGCATGGCACACTGTCTAGGAAGGGATCCAGGAGAAGTTCAGCAAAAGCAAGACCCAGTTCCTTCCCGAAGAATGCTGTAGCACAGGGCATGAGTGTGTAGCGGGCTGCTCCGGGCTAGGCCTGGCAGCCACAGGGTCTGTGCTTTCAACAGAAGCCTGGAACTCAGTATGGGACTCAGAAAGGTTCTTCAAGGACAGCTGGCAGGAGAGAGGTCTGAGAGCCCAAATTACCATCAGAAGAGCCTCCTGTCTCTCAACAGTGGGCCTGCCTTACAGTTCCCATCATCCTTCATCGCTGACTGGGAAAAGCCCTGCACAATGAGGCCGTAGCGCCTGCCGAGATTCCAGAACGCACCAGCTGAAGCCAGCTAGCGCTTCTGCAGCCTGCGGCTGGAAAGCTGAGAGCGACATTTTCATGGCAACCACGGTGCCTCTTCCTAAAACAGCTGTGGACACCTGTTCTGGTTCATCTGAAACAGGGACTTAGCAAGCCTCTCCAGTGACTCATGCCAGGAACTGTACATAGGTAGATTTAGCTGTCTCCATTCCTAAGTTAGAGTATGGCTAATCATTTCCAGATCCTTAAGGCCCCTTTGGAGAAAAAATATAAAGGATTTTCTTTAAATTAGACTCGTGGCAGCTGGGTGTGGTGGCTCACGCCTGTAATCCCAGCACTCGGGAGGCTGAGGCAGGAGGATTGATGCGAGTTCGAGACCAGCCTGGGCTACAACAGTGAGCTCAGGACCAGCCTCTACTGCATAGCAAGACCCTGTCTCAAAAAGACAAAAAAAAAAAAATTAGACTCGTGGCTATAAATAATTGAAGGAAGTAAAAGAGGTTCACTGCTTGCCCACAGGTGTGTGAAGCCACTCTCCATTTGAAGTTCTTGCAGCAGTCGGCCTCCCTCTGACTAACTACGGCATCTCAGGTAGCAATAGCAACTCTAGTTGCCATGTTTCTCTTGTCGTTGCCAGACAATTACTTATAAAATTATTTCCCACATTTATTATGAAGAACATAGAAAAAAATCAATACTACTAGGGATAGATGAGATAGCTAGCTAGCTAGATAGATGTAATAGATAAATATAGATAGATGGAATAGATAGATATAGATGGATAGATGTAATAGATAGATAAATATAGATAGAAGATAGATAGATAGATAGATAGATAGAGGGGCTGGGGAGATAGCTCCGAGGCACAAGTGCCTGCTGGGCAAGTGCAAGGTCGTGAGCTCGAACCCTGGTCCCACAAAAAATAAATAAATAAATAGATAGATAGATAGACAGGCAGATAGATGACAGATTGATCTCCTTGGAATTGAAATTGGCTGTTATTTTGTCCTACACCTCTTAGGAGGTGGGTTATTGGGACAAAATTGGGTTTGGGCCACAAAGGACAATAGCCAGTAGGGTACCGGGCAAGTATGGAGCAAGACTGTGTTTAGACAGGGTACTGTTTAAATGTTTGCAGACAGAATTATCCTCCAAACTTCTCAGTATGACAGCCAAAGTCCCTCTAACCTTGGCTCCAGTGCCTCTGGAGAGCTAGTGTGATACAAGTCCTGTTAACAAGTCCCAGTGCAGCGAACATGTTGTTTTTCTCAAATGAAGTCGTTTCTCATTCCTATCTCCCAGTATGGAAATGGCACGGCCTCACACTACAATGTCCTCCACTCACCTCTGCCCACATTTTTGTGTCTTTTCAAAGCTAAGTTTTTGTGCCACCTTCTCTTCAAGTTCTCCGATTCCTTGATGAGCAATAACTACCTCATCCATCCTTTCCAGGGACTGATCTGGAGCCTATTTGAAGTCCTAGGTCTGACATTATTACTATGGCATTCATGTGAATTCTCCTCTCTAGATTCATGGACATAGACTTATCTTCCGACTTCTCTGCTCTCCTCAACGACAGAATCATTTCTGACGGCCACAGTGCCTCGCAGAAGATGCGTCCAGTGAGAACGGCTTGACTTTCACTAAAGAATATGTTTTCCTGAAGGCAAAGAAAAGCCTCTGCGGTTGGCACCTTCCTATGAGCCAGATGTCCTAAGTGGGGATCCACTACAGTCACCTTACAACATCTGCTGCTGCCCCTGTGTCCCATCCCACCCCACTCAGCCTGGCCCCACCCCACCCCACCCCACTCTACCCCATCCCACCTCACCCTGCTCCATTCTATCCCATTGGTGCCCACAGATGGAGAGACCAGCCACAATCTAAGAGCAACCAGCACATAAAAGAGCTGCCAGGCTCAGCTTTCCACGCAGAGCCTTCCTGACCCACTTCCTGGGGTCTGCCTCTTATCTCCATTCCCTAAGCTCAGCTGTTTCCTGGCGCAAAGCCTAGGAATTCCAGTTACTTGACCTGGCTTTAGATTTCCAGCCTGCAGTATGCTGGCAGGTCACATCTGAAGTGGCTTCCCTGTGCAGGTTTCTCTTTTGCTCATTTGTTCTGAGACCTGAATGCATTGGGATATTTCTAGTCTTTCAAAGAGTCAGTTATTTTTAGTTCAAGAGAAATCTTTTGGACAGTCATGATACACTGAGCAATTCCACATATCCTTCTGCATTTCTTAAGAAACTACACCAATTCTGTGCAGAAAGAGAACGAAGCCATAAGGACCAGGGACGCAAACACAGACAGGGCGTTCTTCTGACTGCTGTTTGATCAAAGAGGTCACAGAAATTACACAGATAAATGTACAATTGCACTGGGGTGAGAACTAAGAAGCGGGGTTTCTGAGGGGCACGGTGAGGGTTTGGTATAGTGTGGAGGACGTGGAAGTCACACTCAGGAAAACGATGGGCCCGGAAAGCAGGAAAGAGTAAGTGTCCCAGGGGACATTTCCCTCGATGGGCGGGAGGGAGGTGCACTGCATAAACTTAAAAAGAAGGAAGAGGAAGGAGAAGAAGAAGGAGGAGCAGGAGAAGGAGGAGAAGGAGGAGAGGAAGAGGAGGAGGAAGAGGAAGAAAAAGGAGGAGGAGGAGAGGAAAAGGAGGAGGAGGAAGAAGAAAAGGAGGAGGAGGAAGAGAAGGAGGAGAAGGAGAAAGAAGGACGACGACGACGACAACAACAACAAGAAATCCATGGTGTGAAGTGCTGCGGAGAAGAAGCACGGGTCAGCTGATGCTGACGGACCCAGCAGGCACCGAGCGCTGCCCAGGGAGGACTGTAGGCTGATGCTTCCAAGGCATCGTGGGCTGGTTCTAGCAAGAAGCTGGCAATCCGCAGGGAATACTGGAATGACTTTGGGCGAGGACTCCCATGCGTGTTAAAATTCAGGGAGAATATCTGACAGAATCCTTGGTGCTTTTATTTTATTTATTTATTTATTTATTTATTTATTTATTTCTGTCTTTTTGAGACAGGGTCTCACTATGCAGTTCAGGCTGGCCTTGAGCTCACTTTTGTAGCCCAGGCTTGTCTCGAGCTCACACCGATCCTCCTGCCTCAGACTCCCAAGTGCTGGGATTACAGGCGTGTGCCACCACGCCTGGCTGGTGCTTTTAAATAACGCTTATAAAAAGACACCATGAAACTAAAAATACCCTGTCCTCCCTCTAGGCACAGCCTCACAGAGGCAGGTTCGCGGCCAGTCAGCTCCCCTTTCTCCTTCACTTTCATTCTCTGACCCCCTTAGGGAGAAATTAGACCAGCAGCCACCCTACAGCAGTAATTCAACTGCGGAGTCTCGGAGGTCCGACTTTGTAAGGTCACAGGCTCCTCACCTGGGCAGCAGATTCCTAGGCCACCTCCAAGTCCCGTCTTCAAGGGGCTCCCTGGGTGCACTGGCGGGCGCTGGCCACCAGGAGGCAGCGCCCCTTAGGTCCACGCGTTCCCAGCGCTGCATCCAGGCCGGCCGTGGGTGGGTTCCACGGTCATAAGGGCATCCTTTGCCCTGAAGCTGACTTATTGGAGACCTGGAATGTTCTTTACTCACCAAGTGCGACAACGTTCACAGATGCTTACTCAGGTAAGGTGAAGCCGCACGTCCAGGCCGCGGGACGAAAGCAGACAGGCAACAAGCGGGTCCACCACCAAGCCCCGCCCCCGCACGTCCCTGCCCCTAGCGGACTGGGCGCGCCCGCTCTGGGTAGCCCCGCCCCACGGGGGGATGGCGCTGTCGTAGTCAGTCCCGCCCCAAAGTGGCCACGCCCCTAATAACCCCGCCCCTTTTATGGCCCCTCCTTAGGTAGCCCCGCCCCTGGGCGGCTCCGTCCCCGGAAGGTCCCGCCCATCTCCGGAAATTCTTGCTGCGCCCCAGCAAAGCTAGTTCCCGGGGACATCTACTGGCGAACTGTGAGTTTTTCAGTCACGCGCGTCCTGGGGTGAGTATGCGCGGCAGAACACCTAGTAGATCTTGGGGTGGGGTCCCCCAGGTGCCAGCAGGATGCCAGATGCCTTCCTGGCCGTTTGAGGAGGTCTCTTCTCCGAGGTCTACACTTTTCTTTTTTTTTCATCTGGAGCTACTCGCTCCACCACTTTCAAACACATTTCTCCTTTTTCTCTGAATTCGACTGAGGAATTCGACCGAACTTGCGTGCGGTGCTCGGTGTGCTCGGACCGATGATGCCCCTGGAGTTTTTGTTGTTTTTTTTCCTGTCAGATTGCTCATCATCTTCTCAGAAGTGCTTTAACACGATGCTGAGCTCAGACTTCCTAATCTCTGCTCTTCGCTGTCCTTTCGCTCTCCTAAGCTCTGCGCTTCGCTGCAACACCCACGCATTTGCTTGTGGATTCGGTTTCCTGGAGCAATATTGTGAAAGAGGTGGGGGCGGGAATAAGGAGAGGAGGAGGTGAACTCTCTGGGAAACACGGGTGTGCCCAGGGATGCCCCACCTGGGAGAAAGTGGCAGGGAAAGAAGCATCATAAATGGAGTGTAGGACACCGAGACACCGAGACCTTTAGACCTGAAGGAAGCAGATTGCACTTCGTGGGGCATAGATGAAGGTGAGGTTTCTTCTTAGGGTTCTTGTGGAAGACACCTGAGCACACAGAAAGGTGGAAGATCTGGCGAGGCAGGATCAACTATACTGTCGCTGTCACTTGGGGAAGCCAGAAAGGGCCCTAGAGGACCAAGCGCTGGCTTCTACTCCCGTGAACCATGTGTGTCGCACACGTATCCTACTGATCTTCAGAATCAGAAAACTGAGGCCTAAGTAATTGTATTGGTCAGGGTTTTGCTTAGAGGAACAGAATAGATATAATATAAGGAATGGATATTAACACCAAATATACAATCAATAAGAAATTGTAAGATTGGCTTACAATAGCCACAGAGTCAGATGAGGAAGCGCGCACAGGGCGTCTGCACGCTCCGGACTGAAGAATTCAATCCCGAGGCCTGGACTTCACTGCAGCACTCCGTGTAAGTCTCTGTCGGCTGATGGGTCTGCAATGGAAGACTGAAGTGTTTGTAATGGACGCTGAAGAGTCTGCGACGGATGGCGAAAGATCCAAGCTGGAGGCCAAAGAGTCTGCGCTGCAAGCCAGACGATAAAGTCCAGTCTGAATGCGAAGACCGAAGTTTCTCTGATGAAGTGAAGTGTTGACTCCTCCTTCAGCCCTTTAGAAAGTCTTTTTGTGCTCAGTCATTCTGATGTGGGCTCATTGCGCTCTAGGGTGGAACCAATCATACCCCAGGACGGGCCCTTGATCCCGTTCTAGGGAGAAATCCAATCATATCCTAGGCAGGCCCTGGTGACACTCCATGGAAGAATCAATTGTACCCCAGAGTGGGTACAATTCCACCAATAGGCAACCGGGCTGCTGAGTCATTCAGCCAAGTTGACACATTGTATCAACCACTACAGTAGTTTATCCAAAAAGAAATCTGTGAAGAGAAAACTGAAGTGAGATTAGTTTTATGTAAACTGATTTTAAAAGTCCTGCAAGGGCTGTCAAGCTCAGCAGACTAGGCTTGACTCAGTCAAGCTCAGGGACCAGGGTTCCATTCCACGTTCCACATGCCATACCCGTCCTGTCCCGGGGCAGGGCGAGCTGAGTCAGCCACCAACACTGAGATTGGACGTGGTGGCACAGGCCTCTAACCCCACTACTGAGGAAGCTGAAAACAGGAGGATCACCAGGAGTCCTGCCGCAGTGAGATCCTTTACCAAATACATAAACAGTAAATAAGTAAATAAACATGAAAGACCCCCCAAAAACCAGAAGCCACAGACAGCCAGAAAAAATTGATGTGAGGATGTCTGCATTAGGGCTCTGAGAAAACTGCAGCTCTGTTCTGCGCATTCCAACCGCTCTGACCAAGCGTCCGACCAATTGAAATCTTTGCTTTCTTCTGCAGCCACTGATAGAACCATGACAACGCCATCTGATGTGTTCCAGGCCCTCATGAAAGGAGTGACCAGCTGGGATCTTCCTGAAGGCCCCATCCCCAGTGAGCTCCTTCTCATTGGGGAGGCCTCCTTCCCCGTGATGGTGAATGACAAGGGCCAGGTGCTCATTGCTGCCTCCTCCTATGGCCAGGGCCGCCTTGTCGTCCTGTCCCATGAAGAGTTCTTGTTGAATGCTGGCTTGGCTCCATTTCTTGTCAATGCAGTGGGCTGGCTCCGTGTCTCCCCTGAAGCCCCCATTGGGGTGCACCCATCCTTGGAACCCCTGGTGAGCCTCCTGAAGGATGCTGGGGTAGAGGCACAGACTGTGCCAGAACCCGGAGAGCCCCAGGGGGCATACTGTATCAGTGCCTACGAAACCGCATTGACCGAAAAGCTCATCCAGTTTATGAAGCATGGCGGGGGCTTGCTCCTCGGGGGCCAGGCCTGGCACTGGGCCAGTCAGCACGGCTGTGACAAGGTGCTGTCCGGTTTCCCTGGGAATCTGGTGACAAGTGTCGCTGGTGTGTACTTCACTGATGTCTGTGGGGATCGAGGCAGATTCAAAGTCTCCAAGAAGGTGCCCAAGATCCCACTTCACATTAGGTGAGTCCTGCATTCCTAGTAGGGTTCTACCTCGTGTTAAGCAATACAGTTGTTCTCTCCTCTTCAGGGTACTTTCCACTGAATGCCAATAATTTTCTATATAGTTTGGAGACATTAGGAATCAAATGCAATGTAGTTAAAATGCATCTGAGACCAAGAGGGACCCGTCCTCACTGCCAGTCTCTTCATGGCCAGCCTATTAATCAGCTGAACAGCAAAGCTTATCCTGTTGCCTTGTCTCTCGCTGTGTACCACCAAAAACATGCAGTGCCCATTAATAGCTTTTTAAACAGCTGGAATATTGTGTGAGCACATGCCATTGATTTCATTCTAGAGACTAGGGTCTGGCAGAGACCAAAACAAAGCATGTTGTCCCAAAGCTTATTTTCCAGGGGAGAATTGTGTAGTTAAGGAGACAAATAGACAGATACTCTATGCAGTATTGATGAG
Source organism: Myocastor coypus (assembly GCA_004027025.1). Taxonomy (NCBI): domain Eukaryota; kingdom Metazoa; phylum Chordata; class Mammalia; order Rodentia; family Myocastoridae; genus Myocastor; species Myocastor coypus. Next base: position 31,815 of record PVJA010003480.1, on the reverse strand, counting down.
ACTCACAGGGGACAACAAAGCAGGACACAAAAGTATCATAAGAAGGAGGTAAGTGGAGTTCTGTTTTATTTAGGGTCTTTAGGGAAGGAGTACTGACAAGACTGAATCAAGATACGATGGTTTAAACAGACAGAGTTTAGGACATAACAGATTGATCTTGGGTTCTTCTCCCCTCTGCTTTGTGTTCTGTCTTATCTTCCATGGGTTGACCACACCAGGGGCCAGGACCCAAGGAAAGGTAGAAGATGAGCCAGTATGATGGGGATAGATTTGAGTGTAAACAAACGAGGGTGGAAGCTGTGTCTGGAAAGGAACGCTTGAGAAGACCCCTGACGCAAGTGAGGGGATGGGCCATAGGGGATCTTTACGAAGAGGAGGCCAGGTAGAGCAAGGAGCAGGAAGGAGAGCCGGAAACCCAAGCCAGCTGGATGTCTTCCTGGAAGGTTACTAAGGCCAGAACTGCTGGAGCTGAGCAATAAAAGTCAGGTCAGTTGGAGGTGAGGTCGACTTAAGATCCAGTAGTCCATGGCTAAGACGTTGATCTCATTTAGCTTGAGATAAGGAAACAGGAGTGTATGCAGAGCATTGATAACATTGACTAATAATTTAAGAAGAACTCTCAGATTGAAGGTCAATAGTAGGCAGAGGCTGAGAGCAGAAACTGCCAGAATCAGCCACATGAGAGCTGCTGGTGGCCAGACCAGGGTGACAGTCATAGCGCTACTTGGAAGTAGTCCAGTGCAGATATGCATTTACAGTTCCAGCTCCAATTCTGGTGAGCTTCCAAAGTAGGGCCCAGCAGTCTTGGTGGGCTGATGGACTGAGAACAGTGAGAAGGAAAAAGAGAAATTAAAATTCTTGGTAAGTGACTCCAAGATGCTTCTTGCCGTTCATTGAGTGCTGACAAATGGTGAGAATAAGGATTTAGGAATCTGGAGTTTTGTTTAATTTAGTGTAGTTTTTATGTATTTGGTACAGGGTTTTGCTATGTAGCCCAGACTCATGGTGATCAACCTGTTTCAGCCTCCCTAGCACTGGGATTACAGGCGTGCACCATCCTGCCTGATTTTGGTGGCCAACAGGATATGTCTTGGGTTCCAGGGCCCACACAGCATGTGGTACCAGGGATTGAACCCAGGTCTTGCACTTGCCAGGCAAGCACTTAGGCCACTGAGCTATCCACCGAGCCCAAGGATTTTAATTTTGGATATGAATGACTGTGTTCGTCCATCTTTCTGTAACAAAAGCCTTGCTACAGTAGATTAACCATGTAATTTACATTTCTCTGGACTTTCTGACATGAAGTCCAGGTGGGCCTCTTCGATGTTCCAAGTTCATTCTGCCTTGGGCTCTCGTTTTGGGCCACCAGCTTTTGTCAAGCTGTGTTCTTTTTGTCCTTTTGTCATAAAGCAGTCAGTACTTACCCAGGCACTATAGTTACATTCAGCTAGTAGTAAGCTGGGATAGGCACCCAGGCTGGGTCTGTCCATTGCAGTTCAAGAACTCTTCTTTTCTGGAATCCTTAAGCATTACACTTGCATTTATAATTTAGTGGCCAACACTCGATCATGTGGTTAACCTTAGTTACCAGGGGGTCTGAAGGCCTGAACTTTGCTAAATGAACACTGTATCTCTGAGGAAATGAGGACCGCTGCAAGGAGGAAGGCGCTGCGTGAACGAGGGCCGTGCTCTGGACCCTCTTCCCCAGCCCCAACACACTTGTAATCCCTTCCTTCCCACGTGCAGTGGGACGGTAATGCAGTGCCTAGCGCGTTAGGGTGGCTCTGATCGGCCCCAACGTGTTTTTGTTCCACATATTAAGGAATAAACATGTTCAGTGCCATCAGCATAATCTTTTGAATTGCCCCAAAGTGTTACCAGACAGCGTGGTGTCCACAGATTCCAGGTGCTTCTGGTCCCACCCCGAGAATTAGGTGGGACAACCAAGGAATGGTTCAACACAACTTTTATTTCACGTGAAACAAGAAAAGGGTAGAGATGAAGAAAAGAGAAGGAAGCAGGGGGATGAAACAGTAAAGGAAAAGAGGAGGAAAGGCTATGCCTAAAAGGAGGACAGGCCACTGCTGAGACAGGAGCGCAAGAGAACCGCAGGACTGCAGTGGGAATGGGGTCAGGAGCCACCTTGGCACCCTGTCCTACATGGATACGCCAGCAGAAGGTGCCCTGCTCCTGTAGCCTGGTGGTGCTTGGTAGGGGACGTCCCTTCCAGGTCAGGTTCCCTAGGTACATCCTGTTCCTAGCCATGGTCTGGCTCTTTGTCACTGACAACTTACATCCTGTTTTCCATGCAGCCTGCCTTTAAGAAAATAAAAATAAATGCATAAACACTCCTCAGCAAACAAAGCCTGGTCTTCTTTAACTGCCCCTCTGTTCCCCATCTCTGCCACTGAATCTGGGGCACATGTTGTATGTTTTTTAAAAGTATCTAATTATGAGAAGCTTTGAACATACGCAAAAGTAGACAGGGCGGTACAGTGCGACACGTACAACCGTTAGCCAGCCCCAGTCACAGTCACCTCGTGGTCACTCTTCTGGCACAGACCCGCCACTCCCCACCCAGATCACTTTGAAGCAGAAACCAGACATCGGATCATTCCATCTATGTTTCATTATCAATCTCAAAAGACATAAAGTCTGAAAAATACAGCCACACAGCACTATTGCCACATGCAAGAGAACAATGCTTTAATGTTACTGTCCATTTACATGGCTCGTATTGTTTTTTTTAAAAAAAAAAAAAAAAAAAAAAAAAAAAAAAAAAACTTGTTAGTATTGGTATTTAAGTAAAGCTTAAAACACTTTGATTCTTGATAGCACTTTTATAGCTTGTAAGAATATGATTTTTCTAACTTTTGATTTCTTTAATTTCATTCATTCTCTGTCTCTCTCTCTCTCTTTTCTTTCTTTCTTTCTTTCTTCTCCTGTATTTAGTAGAGGATTTCACTTACACAGATCGGGCACATAGTGATGCTCCTGTTTACTGCCTCCCCAGCACTGGGATACAGGCATACGCCACCATGCCCACTCTCCGTGGTCAGCTCAGCATGCCTGGGGCAGAGCTAGCATGGAATGTGGTACAGGGGATCGAACCCTAGTCCCTGCAGTTGCCTAAGCAGGCACTAAGTCCATTGAGCTATCTTGCCAGCCCTTTCTTTACATTTCTTTCAAGACACAAGGTAATCTTCCCTGGACTGCACCTGATGGTCCACAGCTATAATCTCAGTACTCAGGAGGTTGAGGTAGGCGGACTATTGCGAGGTTAAGGCCAGCCTGTGCTACAAAGTGAGTTTAAGGCCAGTTTGAACTGGATAGCAAAATCCTGCCTCAAAAAAGCAAAATAACTAACTATATAAAAGTGATCTGTCCTAAATATCAGTTTTCCAGTAGGCAATAGATTTTTGTTTGGTTGATTGCATTCCATAGTGGCATTTAATATACTATATCCGCCCCTTTCTTATCAACTGGAAGTTGGTTCTAGATTCTTCACTAGAATGACAGACTGAGGCCTGTGGGCCATTGCCATGTTTGTAAAAACTTAAAAAAATATTTTTAAGTTTATTGGTACATTTTAGATACACATAATGTTCATATAAACATGTTTATTCATAGTAAATCTTTTAATACATCACTGATTATTTAACATACATATGTAGAGTATAAAAATAGTGATAATAATAATAACATAAGGTCCATATTCTCAGGTATTGGGGATTAGGTCTTCCAAAATAAATTTTTCTGAGGAGTACAGTTCAACCCAAATCAATGACCATTAAGTGTAAAGGCCCCTGTTTTTCATCTGTGGAGCACCTCATCACCAGAAGAATACTCCATGTGTGCATACGTGAGATGTTCACTGAGGTGTTAGAAGACCTACTGTGTGTCACACAGTGTATTAGCACACTTGTTAGGGCTGTTGAGCACTCCCAGAACTACGTGAGCAAACACTGACTTGGAGAGGGAAAGTAGTTTTCAGAGGATTACCTGGTAGCACTGCCAAGAGTTTAAGTGTCACTCCCTGTCCTGTCCAAATCCAGGGCTCCTGCCCTGAGCTATGCAGCTTTAAGATATATTTACAGGCACCAGATCGTGAGCCTTCCGGGGACGCAGTTCTTTCAGTGCTGTTCTCCACATTGTACACTTCCTACCACGAGCTGAGGCTTGCTCCCCTTAGCTGCCAGGTGATCTGGTCCTTCATAGCTGAAAAACATTGCCTTAATCCTTAATGGCCATTGATACGGGTTGAATTGTGTCCCTCAGGAAAATTTACTTATTTGGAAATAAAGCCACAGCTAAGTGAGGACAGAACTCACCCCCCAGAGCAGGGGCAGCAGCTGCTCACTCTGTAGCTGCTTGTGTCCTGCAGCCTCAGAGGGTGAGTCATGTAAGCAGAGACACCTGGGTCATACCACATGAATAACTAGGCTTCAGAAAAGAAAGGGGAGCCTGTTTTCCTAGCAGCAAACCTGTGGGCAGTGTCATGTGTAGACTTTGGTCTACAACAGGCTCTGTGTCAGCGCACAACCGAGCCACAGTTCACCAGCTCCTTGGAGTTCTCAGCTCCAAAAGAGTCCCACCTCTTTCCTAGGAACTCCTTCAATCAGAATGAGATCACTGACCTCTCCAGAGCATTTTCCTGCCAGCAAGTGTTGGCCACATGCCCTAGTTAGGAAGACCTCCCGGCTTCCTTACTTCCAATCCTTTTCAAAAGTTTAACCATGGAGCCATGAAAAGTAAAGCTAGATTAGTATGTTGAGCTGTAAAAGGCTTAAATCAATAGCTCCTGACATTGCCAGTTCTGCCAATAACCCACTACTATTATGGAATGTTGGACTATGTAAACAACTACTTTCTCTTAGTTCAATGGGAAGAAATGTTTGTACCAACAAAGATTAGAAAAATTATCATGTCTGCATCCTTCGCTCTGAATAACTACTACAAGGGCAACAATATGCATTGTACTAATTGTTGGGAATTACTACTAACATGTTTTGAAACTGTCTGATTCTTATTAAAAGTAATAAATAATAAGTAATAGCAAATAAAACATTTAATTAATACATATTCTATAGAATTAAAGTGATAAACTAAAAAAAAGGCTTAAAAAAAAAAAAAAAAAAAAAGGTTCTCTGCCCCACCTCATTTGCATGCTGCAGAGAAGGGGCAGCTCTAAAAACCAAAAACAATATTCTCTCTTATCCTGTCCCCAAGGATGGGTGCTGACTGCACCCCTGTGCTTATCTAACTGGGGCCAATGCCCCAGTAAATTTAGTATTCAAAGACAATTCAAAGATATTGACTGCTTTTAACCAAGACACAGTGTGGGAGGACATTTCACCCACGATCACCGAAAACTCCTTATCCTTTACACGCAATGCAGTCTGTGGAGTCCACAGCAGTAAAAAGATACTACTTTCAAAGGAAACTCACACCGGTAGCCCAGGTCGAGGAAACTCTTGAAGAGTGGACGCTGTTCTACCCTCAGTCTAGCACTGCTGAGTACGTGGTCTTTGTTCAAGGATTGATCATAAGCCACTCAGTTTTCTCTTTCTAGCCGTGTTTTTCATATGATCCCTAAACAAAGTTTCCAGGTAGAGGTTCTGTGAAATAAGGTGAAATGGTGGAACTACCCTCTCCACCCAGTCTGGCAAAGTGAGAAGATTACAGCATAAGGAGCCGAGCATGGAAGGTTCGGCTGTGATACCCTCCGTGCTTGGCATTGGCCAAGGACCTGTCCAGCTTCCCTGGTTGTTGCAACAACATCCTTGTGGCCTAGGCAACGAAACTTCCCCTTCTCGAGGTTATAGAAGGTAGAACTCTGACACATGTTGTGAGCGTGCGTCTAGGTCGGCCCAATCTGAGCTCTGTAGCAGAATCTCCTCTGTGTCTCTCGCAGCTTCTAAGGTTGCGCTGGCATCATTGTCGTTCTCTGTGGGAGCAGTGCCCTCATGTCTGCCTGCTCGATGTGGTGTTCTGCCTCTGTGTGTGTCTATATCTAAGTCTCACAGGGACAGCAGTTGTGTAGAATTAGCAGCCCACTCTATGCCGGTGTAGCTTTATCCTCACTTAGGTGTGGTCTGATTTCTAAGTAAAGTCCAAACCAGGTGCGGCTGTGCTCTCCTTCGGTCTCAGTGCTGGATGCTGAGGCAGGAGGATCACTGTGAGTCTGAGGCCAGTCTAGGCTGCATGCTATACTCAAGGCCAGTCTGAGGTACATAGCAAGACCCTGTCTCAGAAAGCAAACCAAATCATAATAATTAATAATATAAGATCCATGTTCTCAGGTATTGGGGATTAGAACTTCAAAACTAAATTTTCCCAAGGAGCACAATTCAAGCCTGATCAATGGCCATGAACTTTTTTTTTTTTTTTTTCTTTGATACAGGGTCTTGCTATGTACTTCAGACTCATAGTGATCCTCCTGCCTCAGCCTCCCCAGTGTTGGGATTACAGGCATGCACCATGAGGCTCAGTTTCCGGTCCTGCACAGCATTCAGTAGCAAGGATCGAACTTGGGTTCTTGGGCTTGCCAGGCAGGTGCTTAGATCACTGAGCTATCTCCCCAGCCAAATGACCATTAAGTATTTAAGCCCTTTTTTTTTTCCAGCTGTGCTGTACCTCATCACCAGATGAATACTCTATCTGTATGTACGTTACTCACAAATGTGTTAGAGGAGGTACTGTGTGTCAGGCATTATATTAGCTCATTCACTGGAGCTGTTAAACCATCTCAGAACTACATGAGCAGTACTGACTCAGAGAAGGAAAGTAGTTTTGAGAGGATTACCTGGTAGCACTGCCAAGAGTTTAAGTGTCACCCCCTGTCCTGTCCAAATCCAGAGCCCCTGCCCTTACCTACTTACCAGTTAAGTGCAGTTAGATGTATTTACAGGCACCAGACCATGAACCTTCAGGGAACCTGGTTCTTTCAGTGCTGTTCTCCATGTTGAACGCTTCCTACCACGAGCTGAGACTTGCTCCCATTAGCTGCCAGGAAATATGGGAGCAGCGGTTGGAACAGAATGTTTGGCTCATGTACTTGTCCTCCAAAGTACAGCTGGGTCTCTACAGAAGGTGACAAGCCACATGCTCTTCGGAGCCCTGAGCCCTCAGGGCAGTTGCCCTGTTATTTTGCAAATTCCACAAGAAAAGCAAGACAGAACACCTGTCTACTCGTTGTCACGCTGTAGGTGAAGTAAGAGGAAAGTATCTATTTAGGGAAACTTTTTTCAATAATATTTCAGCAGTTTTTTTTTTTTTTTTTTTTGTGGGACCAGGGTTCGAACTCACGACCTTGCACTTGCCCAGCAGGCACTTGTGCCTCGGAGCTATCTCCCCAGCCCCTAGCAGTTTTTTTTATTATTCAAAGAAGAATTTGATTTTAAACATTGAACCAATGAAGTTTTATGAAGGTAATTAAAATAACATAATCCCACTAGCCAAAAATTTCAGTGAAGATATTTTGATAAGTATGATTCAGATCCTGTTTTTCTATATCTGGTTCTGTGGATTCTCCCTCTCTCTCCTCTCTCTCTCTCTCTCTCTCTCTCTCTCTCTCTCTCTCTCTCTCTCTCTCTCTCTGTCTCTCTCTCTCTCTCTCTCTCTCTCTCTCTCTGTCTCTCTCTCCTCTATCTTTCTCTCTCTCGTTTATGGCTTAGTGCAGGGTCTCACTATGCAGCTTACACTTGTAGTGATCCTCCTGTTTTCAGTCTCCCCAGCACTGGGATTACAGACCTCTGCCACCCACATGGACTCTGTGCCTGGCTTAGTGCAACCAGGGGCAGGGCTGGCATGGCATGAGGTACTGGGGATTGAACCCTGGTTCTTGTGCTTGTCTAAACAGGCGTTTAGTCTGCTAAGCCATCAAGCCAGCCCTCAGTATGTGTGTGTGTGTTTATGTGTGTGTGTGTGTGTATGTGTGTGTATGTGTGTGTATGTGTTTAATTTAACTTAGAGAATAGTATATTAGATTCTAGTTTTCAAATTTTTGCATTAAAACTTTTCCAATATGACCTAATAATCATTTGGGTTATTATGCAGTATGCATTATATGACAGACCACAATTTATTTAACCAGTCTTCATTGTTTCACACTTAGTGATTCTGAAGTCTGTTTAAAAAATTTTGAAAAACAAGGGCTTTTTCTTAAATTTATTGTATTTTGATTATTTTTCAAAAAAGTAGTAGGTGCTCTTGCATCAGATTTGAGTATTTTAAAAAATAATTATTTTATGCAGTTTTATTTGAATCAATTCTGTAGATATGTGGTGGGGAAAATGCTTTACTTTTTAAATTATATCTTGTACTGTAGTTAATGACACATATTGATTGAACAAATTAACGAGGTACGCTGGAATTCCCATATGTGCGTATGCTGGGCATTAGAGAGGGATGTGTCTGTATCAATCCACAAGTGTAGTAGGAAATAACTGATTTGTGTGTACCTAGTACATGGGTAGCCCTAGGAAAACACAGGCTGGTGTTCAGAATTGCCTGCTGCAAAATTGGTGCGACAGGGGCCGGGGAAATGGCTGAGAGGCATAAGCACTTATCTGGCAAACACAGGGACCCAAGTTTGATCCCCAGCCCCACATGCCATGCTGGCCCCAGGACCCCAGGCAGGATGGTGCACCTCTGTAATCCCAGCACTTGGAGTTGGAGACAAGAGGATCCCTGTGAGTTCGAGACCAGCCTGGGAACTACAGAAGTGAGCACAAGGCTAGCCCGAACTGCACAGCGAGACCCTGTCTCAGGAAAAAAAATAGTTTTTCTAAATTTACTTGTGTGTTATCTTGTCTTAAAAGAAACAAAAAATCCAAGCCAGAATACTCAACACTCAGCTGAATAAAGGGGAGGGATTCCTGGAGGTCTTTATTTGAAAAATGTGGATTTTTTTTTTTTAATAATTTCTTTTTTTTTTTTTTTTTTATTTTTTTTTTTTTTTTTTTTTTTTTTTTTTTTAATAATTTTTTTTTTTTTTTTTTTTTCAATTTTTTTTTTTATTATTTTTATTCTTGTTTCAGAACCTTTGTTTGTTTATTCACTCATTTTTATGGCTGGCTCAGCCCATCCCAAGGTCAGGGCTGGCGCAGCATGTGGTGCCGGGGATTGAACCACAGTCCCTGAGGCCGCCCAAGCTTCCCCAAGCAGGGGCTTTAGACCACTGAGCCATCCCGCCGGGCCCAAATGTGGATTTTAAGATGGAGATAAAGCTACTGCGTTCCTGTCCAAATCTGGAACCAGCACAGTGGTAGAAAGGCCCAGCTTTCTATGTACCAAGCACAGCATTTAACCAGGGCTATGCAGGCAGCTGTAAGAAGGTGGGAAATCTGTGTTAGGCTTGGCCCAATAATTCACACTACCTGCTGAACTCCAGGGGAAAAGCCTGACCTGGGCTGTGGGATCCTCCTCGGTTCACCAGCCGGGCTGGGCGCTCCTGAGCCGGCTGCAGCCCCCCTTTTCACTCGTCTCTTCCGCAGGTGCTGGGAGGAGCTCCAGCATGACCAGCAGCAGCTCCTGGAAGGGATCTCTGAGCTGGACATCAAGACGGGCGGTGTCCCCTCGCAACTGCTGGTGCACGGGGCTCTGGCCTTCCCGGTGGGACTTGATGCCTCCCTGTCCTGCTTCTTGGCAGCAGCCCGCTATGGCCGTGGCCGAGTGGTCCTGGCCGCCCACGAGGGGATGCTCTGTGCTCCTAAGTTGGGACCCTTTCTGTTCAATGCTATCCGCTGGCTCACCAGAGGCCAGACGGGCCTAGTTGGGGTGAACCAAAGTCTGAAAAAACTGCCTCTCCTCTTGCTGGAGCATGGCGTGGCATCCAAGTTGGTGCCTCATCTGACCCGGGACTTGAATGTGTACTGCTGCACTGCGTACAGTGCTGAGGAAGCCAGAGAGCTGCACGAGTTTGTGGCCGAGGGCGGGGGCTTGCTGATTGGCGGTCAGGCCTGGTGGTGGGCCTCCCAGAACCCCGGTCTCTCTGCTCTGGCTGCTTTTCCTGGCAATGTCGTCCTCAACTGTTTTGGTCTCAGCATTCTGCCTCGGACCCTCAGCGCAGGCTGTTTTCCTGTCCCTACTCCTGACATGAGGGGCTACCATCTCCGCAAGGCGCTGTCTGAATTTTGGGCTATGTTGAACCGCGGAGATGGGAACTTGGAAAAGAACTGCCTGGCAAAGCTCAGAGTCGATGGCACAGGCTTCCTCCAGATTCGTGCAGAGGGAGTCCCTGCTTATGTGTCCTTGCACCGGTTCCTACGGAAGATGCTGCAACAGTCAGGCCTCCCAGCCGTGAGCCAGGAAAAACCAGTGGCCAGTGATTCCTGTGAGGCAGTGATGCTCTGCTTGGCCACAGCGCTTGCGCATTCTGGCACTGACTGCTCCCAGCTGGGTCGGGGGCTCGGCCCTCAGACCTGTTCCTCTGGGCTGTATCCCTCTGAAGAGCCTATCACCGTGGAGATTGATGGGACCAACCCAGGTACGGAAGGAACAGAAAGAGCCCTTGATATCCTAGGGTGGAGATGCCTACCCCTAAGAGGGCCAGCTTTGTTTTATCAAGGACTTTCAAGAAGATGGGCTGTGGGATTCTGCTTAGGGTCCTGGAAGAGTGCTGAGTGGGGTGGGACAGAGACGCTGCCCCTGAGGAAGGGGCGGGAGAGCTGCATGGGCTGGCGTCAAGGAGCATCAAAGAACTTAGCTCTCTCTCCGTGACACGGCAGGTGACAGAGATTCCTGGGTAAGCACTGGGCTCTACCTCCCAGAAGGATGCAGTGTTGAAGTCTGCCTGCCGGAAGCTGCTACCTCTGCTGGCCTCGTGGTAAGGCCGAACGCAGCCAGGGGCTTCCCCAAGCCCGGAGCTGGCTCCTCTTGGTGCATCGTCTCAGGCCAGCTCCCAGCGGTTCTAAGGCAGTGCAGAGAGGGATGGGGTTGCTTGGGGTTCTATGTTGGAAGCAACTACATTTCAGAGAGCCTGAGTGGCTGAAAGGCTCAGCTACTGACGTCAGCTCCAGAGCGCAAGCTCCTGAGCTTTCTCATTCCTGATTGTGGTGATTTTATCTACTCTCAGACATGAGGAAGCGTGGCACCTGTGATGTGCCGATTGCCCCACCCCCGATTTTCCTGTTGGCACAGACTTCCGTGTTCTAGTTCTTGGCCCTGACGCTAACGGGCATTTTAATCCCATCACTCACAAAAGTATGCCCTACATATGGACTTCACACTCCTCTGCCTCCTTAGCTCTGGTAGTAGCTTCCACTCTACTTAGAGCCCCTCTGTGTCAGCATTCTCTGTAGAGCTCACTTACGTCAAACCTAAAAAGGGCGACCCCAGGTCCAGGCAAAACAGGAAGGGAGAACGGGTGTCCTGTGCCCCAGAGGCCAGATTTTGCCGCCCCAGGACAGGTTCCTTGTGTTCTGGTGAGGAGCCCAGGATCCCTTAGCTCAACCCTAGCATTGGGATTGTCACACTTTTTAGGCCTCCTGTAACAGCCCATGAGTCTACCTCAGAAAAAGCCTCCAGAAGCCACTACTCAGTCTGTGCTTTGAGTTATTCCTGGTCTCTCAGAGGAGTCCCATTTGGACCTATTTAAATTCCCACAAATAAGTCTCAGTCTTCACGTACTTCTGCTCCACATACTCCGGAGGGCTTTTTCATAGGGTGCCATGCATTGCTCACGGAAAAGGGAAGTTGAGTTTCACGTTTAGTTCCTTCCACCCACATGTCCCCAGCCACAGCCCACCTCCGCACCCCAGGAACTCTGGGGCCCTGACCCATGGTGAAACCCCTCGCCCAGATACAGATCGGCTGCCACACGGATGACCTGACCTCAGCCTGCAAGCTATCTCGAGCCCCCGTGGTGACTCACCGGTGCTATATGGACGGAAGCCAACGACTGGTCTCCTGCCTGTGGGGAGGCCTGCTCTACCTCATCGTGCCCAAAGGCTGCCAACTGGGTCGTGTGCCTGTGACGTTCAGGAGGGCTGTGCCCGCCCCGTATTACAAGCTGGGTGAGTGAGTGACCCGGAATCTGCAGTAAGAAGGGAGAGCTGCAGTTCCATGCCTAGCCCCGCCACACACAGACAGTCTCACCCCCACATCCCGCAGGCTCTTGTCCCTGTGGGGGAGAAGGACAGGGAGAAGGGCTGCACACGAAAAGGGACAATTAGAAGTGGACAAGCTCACAGGAGGGGTGGAGCTCCCTGTGTGCATGGAGACTTCCGGGCAGAACACAGAGAGCGGTCGGAATGCTTCCCCGTTGACCTGAGAGGTAGCAGTTCATTATTGGGGTGTTCTGCTAGCATGGAAAGTGTATTATTTTTCAGGTCAATGAAAACTGGGAAAGTGGGTGGCAGTTGTCATGGTTGTCATTTATTCCCAGGAAAAACGTCTCTGGAGGAGTGGAGAAGCCGTATCGAGGGGAGCCCAGCCCCCTGGGGAGAGCTGGCCACAGACAGCATCATCCTGACAGTGCCGACTGCAGACCTCAGGTCCCTGACAGACCCAGCTCCTCTGCTCCAACTCTGGGACGAGATGATGCGGGCAATAGCCAGGCTGGCAGCGCGGCCTTTTCCTTTCCTTACCCCAGAGAGGATTGTGTTGGACGTGCAGATCTCAGCTGGTAGGTTTGCCTGGGGAGTGTTCCTAGTGAGGCGATGCCATGTATTTGCTATGTTGCCTTTATTTAATGTCTAAGATGTTCGAAGCAAAATTTTATAAATAAGAGGAAAGGGACCTGAAAGGTAGAAACTGTGGTAGGGATGAAAGAGGTTTATACGGTCAAAAGAAAATCATTAGTCCTACAAGGCAAGATTTCACAAGATCTTGGGGCAATCTCAGAAGATTGCTGGTGAGAGGTCACAGTTATCAGTGAAGGTCATTTCAAGGAGACTGTACAAAAGGAATTATTTCCTGGATGCCTAGGTCAGACTTGCAGATGGAGAGGTCAAAGGAGTAAAGAGGCTTGTGTGGCGTACCGAGTGCTTTAGTGGAAAGAAGGGCTCAGAGAAACCAGGAATGGTGGGTGGTGTCCACTGCAGGACCCTATTGTGCTTATCTTTTTTTTTTTTTTTTTTTGGTTATGTAATATCTTTTTTATGGCATTTAATAAGAAATAGCAATGTGACAGTTTCAAAACACATGTAGTACATTTCCAGTGTTTGATACAATGTATATTGTTGTCCTCTTAGTAGTTATACAGAGCATAAGGTGTAGACGTAATATTTTTTCTAGACACTATTGGTACAAAAAAATTTCTTCTCACTGAACTAAGAGAAAGTAGTTGTATACAGAGTCCAGTATTCCATAATCACAGTGGATCAGTGGCAAACCTGGCAATGTCAGAAGCTGTTGATTTGAGCCTTTGACAGCCCAGCACACTAATCTAGCTTTCTGTTTTATGTATCATGGTTAAACTTTTCTGCTGGGTGGATAAGGGAAGTTAAAGCAAGACCTGTATAGCAAAACATGGAACTTTTGTATCTCCCAAGGTCAGTCAAATCCCCTCAGGATTTACTTAGAAATCATGTACAGCATTTTGTAGAACTTTTGTCAGTGTCAGTCATCTGGATGAGTCACAGCTATTGCTTGACCAGTTTGCTCTCTGTGAAAGCCTGAGAGAATGTTTTCTCTCCAGGTGACTCTCCTTGGGCACACTGCACATCGTCAATGCCTTGCTTCTTTGGTCCCATAACCTCCTTGAACAGAAAATTTGGGACACGACTGAGTTGTAGGATGTCACAGCAGAGGTTCTCTTATGTCCTGAGTCCTCACTGACCTTGAAGGGCTAGGGTCCAAATATCGACTATCCTCGTACCCCTTCTTTTTCTCCAACTTTTGGCCTGTAAACTTAGGTTCTTTAGCTCTGTGGCACACGGGCCTACTGTGCTTATCTATAAAAGAAACAAAACTATTTCCGTCATAGTTTGCCAATCTGGAGAAGAGTGATGTCATAGGAGAAGCAAATCTGATGTGTTCTGAGCTTTGTAGATTGTAGGTCCAAGCACAGGACATGGTGGCAAACTCACACGCAGAGAAACTCGGGCGCCTCAAATTCCACCGAGGATGACTTCGTGAAGCATGTCCGTTTCCTTCCTAGCCAGAATGAGTGGGTACAGCTCGGGCGGGCGAGAGTGGAAGGGACGCAGGCGCTGGAGGACCGTGCGTTGCTGTTCAGCTAGCACAGATCCTGGTACCACTGGGGACAGCTAAAACAACCAGGAGCAGCTCCGCACTGGAGAAGAGGACAGAGGGAAGGCTGGGGAGGCTGCAAGCGCTGTACCCCACCTCTCCCTTCTGTGTCTATAGGCTGGATGCACTCGGGGTACCCCATCATGTGCCACCTGGAGTCTACGCAGGAGCTCATTAATGAGAGGGGCATGAGAAGCAGAGGCTTGTGGGGACCCATCCACGAGCTAGGCCACAACCAGCAGCGGCCGGGCTGGGAGTTTCCCCCGCACACCACTGAGGCCACCTGCAACCTCTGGTCTGTCTATGTGCACGAGACAGTCCTGGGTATCCCCAGGGCGCTGGCCCACCCTGAACTGCACGCTCCAAAGAGAGAGAAGAGGATCAAAGCGCATCTGCAAAAGGGGGCGCCTTTGCAGAACTGGAAAATGTGGACGGCTCTGGAAACATATCTACAGGTAGGAAGCAGACAGTTAGAGGGAGGGGCTCACAGAGCCCCTTGGTGCACAGGTTCTCACCATGTCCTCCCCATCACCGCCAGCCTGGGGTGGTCACCTCCCCGGGTGTGGCAAATCTGGCTACATGGCATGTTTCTAAGGTTTCGCCTTGTAGGATCAGAAAACAACACCCACCCGTTGTGGTTCTGCAGTGTAAGAAGAAATGAAAAAAGAAAAAAAGAAAAAAAAAAAAAAACCTATGTGTCTCTGTTATCTAGCGTACTGGTTAAGAGCAGAGCTCTGAGGTTGATTCCCAAGTCTTGCATTCACTGGCTTTGTCTTTGGTCTCCTAATACGCATTCCATAATCTTTGTTTGATCCCCTCACCCCTCACTTTTGGATCAGGTTAATTACTTCCCTTTATGACATAGGCACATGACCTAGGACAATTGCATTATAGAAAGGCCTTGTAGGAGAGAAGTCTGCTAAGAAGGTTCTCAGACTCCCATCAGGTGGGGGGGGGTCACTCGAACCCAAAAAATTTTAAAAGAAATAACCAACGAGAGCCATAAGGAGGACTCCAAGGTCATGAAGCGCGTCCACTTCCTGTGGACGCCGAGCTTGCCTCTGCATTTCGCTCCCTAAATCTTGCTTTCACCTTGAATGTTTTCGCGAGGTCCGAGCTACTCCCTCTAGCGCATTTCCTGCGATGCTTCCTGCAACCCCGAGGATAGGCGCTGGGGGGCCTACATTTCACAGCGGTTCCTGCTAAATAAAAAGTTTAAGCAGACTACGCAGTAGTTCTGATCCCAGCGACGGGCCTAGAACTTGAAATGTGGAGTGAATAGCAAGCCCCGCGCTTCTGTGCCTCCATGTCCTGCTGATTCTTTTCCCCAGCACTGATTTTCTGAAAAGCAAACATGAGCCAGTCCCAGTCCGTGAGCGGCTCTGCTCTGCACGCTTCTGTTCCTCTCACATAACCGGCCTGATCGTCTGCAGGACGGCAGAGGGCAGACGTGCACGGAAGTGTAAGTCACGGCCCGAACTCTGCCCCGTCTGCTTAGCCTTTTGCCGTGAAGCCCTGTGTCTCAGTTCACGAGGGCTCTGGCCGCACCCACTAACGTCTAGCAGTCTATTTGAAGACCCGGGCACCCTCCTCCGCCTCTCCAGGTCTTCCTCCATCAGCCCTGGGGCTGCCGTTTTAGCGCACTCTCGCTACTCTCCTCTTCTCATCCAATACCTTCCTCCTACGTTACTGCAGAATTTTGCCTCAATCCCCCATATCCATCTTCCGTTCCACTCCCAAACTAAAGAGAAGCTTCCTTCTTTAAATGTCTTGAAATACTCTTTTGAATGTACCTACAGGATGAATTAGAGATGCTTGGCGAGGTACAGAGGGCTTTCGCCGGCATTCCATGTTCGTGTTTTCTGATTTCCTCCCCCTTGGGTTTCCCTCTGGTAGACCGAGCCACCTACAGCCACCAGCGCGTTGGACTGCTGCAGGTGCTGGCCTTCCCCCGCATCCCTCCTGCTGCCCAAGGGTGCTTGGGCAGCTCACCGAGAACCTGCGCAGTCCCTGTCATTGGTCAGCTCTGTTGTCCATTTCCCGGACACCAACTCCTCAGCAAAGCCGGCCTTTTGAGCCGTTTGCCTGTTCGCACCTCTGTCCCTCCCACTGACCTGTACCCCCTGGGGGACCTGACTGTTGCATCTTTTTTTTTTTTTTTTTTGGCTTGGTCCAATATTTGGCACATCGCAGACATCCCATGCATGTGGGATGACTAATAGATGTTTAATTTGTCAATACGTTAATTAACAATCTGCCAGAAGCCAGAATAGCAAAACAATGAAGATCAGGAGGCTCTGAGCTACTGAGGGACACTTGCTATCACATTTGACCTGTCCTTGGGCCTTTATATACCAGATTTATTTATTTATTTATTTATTTATTTTTTGTCTTTTTGAAACAAGGTCTCGCTATGCAGTTGAGGCTGACCTTGAGCTCACTTTTGTAGCCCAGGCTGGTATCGAACTCACACCGATCCTTCCGCCTCAGCCTCCTGAGTGCTAGGATTACAGGCGTGCACCACCATACCCAGGTTATATCCCAGATTTAGATATATTTCTTTGTGATCTATAAAAGAATAAATGGGATTGGGAAACAATCATATTTTTCCTAATTCAAAAATTCTGTAATGTTCCACTATGAATTAAGAGTCATATTCATTTAGAGATCCTTAAGACATTTTTCTTTTTCTTTTTCTTTCTTTCTTTCTTTCTTTCTTTCTTTCTTTCTTTCTTTCTTTCTTTCTTTCTTTCTTTCTTTCTTTCTTTCTTATGGTACCAGAGATCAAAATCAGGACCCTCAGCTTGCAAGACAAGCATTTATTCCACTGAGCTATCTCCCTGGTCCTTAAGACCCTTCTAATTCTCTCCTCTCCACCCCCCCAAAGCAGTGTTCCACACAATAATATAGTATCTTGCAGATACTAGAAGACCTGAGATGGATATTAAAACAATAATGAAAGGCCAGCAAGAGAGGTTAGTGTACTAAGCGGCTGCTTAGGCAAGTCAGGGACCTGGGCTCAATCCCTGGCACCACATGACATGCCAGCTCTGCCCCCAGGTGCACTGAGCCAACCACTGACACAGGGCATAATCCCAGCACTGATGAGGCTGAAAACAGAGGATCACTATGAGTGCAAGCTTCATAGTAATAACAGGGAGGGAGGGAGGAAGGGAGGGAGAGAGAGAGAGAGAGACACTACTGTCCTGGAAAATGCTGAAGTTTGCTGCTTTTGGGCTCTGAGTAGGCTGCCTACGTAGGATGTGAGGAACTCTCCTCTCAGTCAGGTCAACCTGATGTTAAGGCAAACACTGAAGAGCTGAGGATTATTTTAAAGGTGAAAGGTGGTGGTGATTGTTCCGTAGTGAATTCTTACCCTCTTTCAGGCCCGAAGTTTTCGTGAGCCTCACTACTAGACTGAGCCCATGTGGTTCCATGGGTAAAGGGTGAAGTGATCCAGTAGGGTGAATGCATTCGCAGTTGGAAGATGGGGAGACCGAGGCAGATGAGAGGAGGGAAGCTAATGACGAAGGGAAAGAAATTACTCGCTGTAAAATAATTATACTTGTCAGGATGCCTACTGCGATTACATTAGCAAATCTGAAAGCTCGTTTCCCCTCCTTCCAGCTCCAGGAGGCCTTTGGGTGGGAGCCGTTCATGCAGCTCTTCGCTGACTACCAGACCCTCCCTTGCCTCCCCAAAGACAAAACTGGCAAGATGAACCTGTGGGTGAAGAAGTTCTCAGAAGCAGTGCAGAAGAATCTGGTACCTTTCTTCGAGTCCTGGGGCTGGCCTGTCCAGAACGAAGTGGCCGAGAGCCTGTCCTGCCTTCCCACTTGGCAGGAACACCCCATGAGAGCGTACACGGATTCCAAGGAGAAAGGGAACTGAGGCAGGCATGGAAAGCGAAGAGGAAACATCCGGCTTCTGGACTGTTGCTGTGACCTGGCTTGACATAGTAGGACCCTTGAGCTGGTGTCCCACTGTTCCCAGGTTCTGGGCTTCCTCGAGCTTCTTCTAGGTTCCTCACTGACCTTGAAAGGTTAGGGCCAAAATATTGACAATCCTTGTAGCCCTTCTTTTTCTCTAATTTTTGGTCTGTAAACTTACATTCCTAACCCTCCAGAAGAGAAGCTTCATAATACTATTACTCTATAATATAGGTACTTGAGCTTAACATCACTGTCTTTCTGAATATCAAACATCCTGCACTTAACTTAGAATTGGTATTCTCCATCAATCACTGATATTCTAATAAATTCCAGTACAATGTGATAAAAGCAGTTACATATTTTTACACAGACATTTAGAAATCTAATTATATACAAAATTGTAGCTGGTCAATTCTATGGCATATTTCCTAGTCTCTTACTCTCATTTAGTACTCTTTTGTGTTTTCTTGTAAACCAACCATTTACTTGAGAGAAAGTATAGCAGTAACTGAAATTACATTAGAAGCAGCACAAATCTAAAAGGCAAGAATGACAGGCATTCCAAGAACAACTTTGTCAGCTATTTGTACTACATAAGTTGGAACTTAAAAAAGAAAACAACTTTAAAAATTCCAAGGGCGATCAATGATTATAATAATTGCATGAGTGTTGCTGACAGTCTTGATCAATATTCAAGTAGCTGTAACCAAAAAGGGAAGAAAAATATTATAAATTATGCAAGTCCTGGACCAAAGAGTATGGAACTCACTTGTTATTTCTTTGAAACAAACCATTTCAAAAAAAATTACTTATAAGGGACCGAGGAGATAGCTCAGTAGAATAAGTGCTTGTCTGGCAAGCACAGGGTCCTGAGTTCAATCCCCGTTACCAAAAAAAAAAAAAAAAAAAAAAAAGTCACTTACAATTTAGGTCTACTATGCCAAATAATTGAAAAGTATGGGCAGGGCAATGCCAACTAAGATGTCCACCATCACTGTCTTCAGTATTACAGTTAGTGGGTTGACATTTTATTGAAATTATACTATTCAGAGGCTGGGGAGATATCTCCGTGGCACAAGTGCCTTCCTGGCAAGTGCAAGGTCGCGAGTTCAAACTCCGGTCCTGCCCACCAACACCTGCCCCCCCATCCTCCCGCCCCCACCCCCCTACTCCCCATCCCCTCCTGGCCAAAAGAGAAATTATACCATCCAGGAAAGAAAAGAAAGGCTACTGCAATGGTGTAAAGTGTATTGTTCAAAGAAAGGCAATAATGAAAAAGGATTTTACAAAAACACAACCTGTTACTGACGATATTGTAACACTGTGTTGTGTACTGGAAATTTCTTTTTTGTATTGGAAATTTGAATATATGTTATACATAGAAAAATTATTTAACAAATTTGATAAATTATTGTTTTTATGTTTCCTGTTGTATTATCTTACAAACATTAATGAAAAATATAGCTTCTGATCATTCTGTGCTTAAATAATTGAACTAGTAAGTAGTTAATGTGATATTGGCAGTAGGTCTGTCATAAGTGGCTCTTATGCAAATGAGATTCAACCCATCTATGCCTATTTTCTTCAGGAATATATATATATATATATATATTTTTAAATCATGAATGGATGTTGGACTTTGTCAAAGGCTTTTTCTACATCTATTGAGATGATCATGCGATTTTTGATCTTCTGTTTCTGTGGTGTACTGCAGCTGTGGATTTGCCTATGTGAATCATCCTTGCATATTTGGAATGAAGCTTTTTGGTCATGACGTATGTTTTTTGTTGTATTGTTTGTTTGTTTGTTTGTTTGATGACTCACATTCTCTTGGCCAGTGAAAAAGAGAGCGAGAGAAAGAGAGAGAGAGAAAAGAAGGAGAGAAAGAAAGAAAGAAAGAAGAAACAAAGGAAGAAAGATAAAGCAGGCCTCTCTCTCTTAGTGTGGATTCATGCATGAGTACTTTCAAAGGTTTCTTCTTACAATCTTAGCCTGAATCTCATTCCCTCAGCTGACAGGACCCAGGAGACAGCCTTGCAATTATTAGACTCTTTAATATGATCACGCAGTCTGCTCTCAGTCATATTAATTTTGTTTTAAATAACCCATCCTACGAAAAGATAGTCAAAATGTGTGGCCACTGGGAATTGGTCAGAACTTAGCTGAGTTGCATGTGGGAGGCGCTGGCACGCCATCGTGACAAGGAGACTGCAACAACAACAAAAAAATGTTAGCGTGCATCACATAGCCAAGCAAACTACCGAAAACTCTATTTTCTCATGCACTTGCTCCCGGACATACCAATTGCCAGGAGCCCGTCGAGGAGCTTATTTAATTCCATCTATAGTGGCCCTACAATGTAAGTATCACTGCTGTTCCTATTTTTCAGGTATCGAGCCAGTAGGTAGTGAGGCCACAGCACTGGCCCTGGCTGTCGGAGCTGGCCTTCTTGACCAACACACCACTGGACAGCTACTACGCGCAGCGTACCCTGGAGCTCTGCTTGCATTGAATCTGGGCGTGGCTGCTGGGTCACCGAATGGCCACACCCAAACTGCTAAAACTCAACCAGAGAGCTGCGTGTGGCAGGGCATACCTCCGGTCCCAGCAGTCTACAGAAGCTGAAGCAAGAAAATGTCAAAGTTCGAGCCCTACCCGGGCAACTTAGTGACCTAGAGAGACCCCACCTCAGGGAACTAACAGTGGCTGGGTGCATAGCTCAGTGCCAGGGCTCTGGGTTCAATTCACAGTACTATAAAAATAAAGCAAGTGAAAAACTGGATAATTTTTAGTTACTCAAAAGATAATGATTTAATGATAAAGATCATCCATACATGGCACACATCTGTATGAGTACCTAACTGACTTCTGATACTCAGACCCTTTTCTGCCTAGGAAGGAGCAAAATTTTAAAGATCTCATACTTTAAAATTAAAGTGTGGTGGAGTGAGAGAGGAAGTGATCTTAAACTCAGGCCTCTTATCTTTCTTTTTCTTTTTTTCTTAGTTAGAGATAAGAGACTTTATTCCTTCCAAAACTTTCTGATAAGAGATTTTTGCTTATTGACAAATACCAAAATCTGACTAGTCTAGTTATAATTTAGAATGTTTTTAAAAATTTGCAATAGAGTTACTATAGATTAATCTGGCCAGGAATGTAGAGTTGAGCACACTCATAATTTTATAAAGATGGTTGTTTGTGTTTACTGTGTATTTGTCTATGTGTGTGGCATTTTGTGAACAGCTGTCCTTTTTTTTTTTTTTTTTCCTTTTTGGTCATTTGTTTATAATACAACATGGGATAGGCCGGCTTTCCTCCAACCCCAGAACCAGGGATTGAATCAGGGCCGTGAGCTTGCCAGGCAAGGGCTGATTCTACTGAGCTACCTCTCCAGCCCAGATGCACATGTTTAAAAGCATGATTTTTCTTAAGTTACCAGCTGGTGTTAATTAAGGAAAAATTCCTTGCAGTGAAAAATAAAAAATTATTTAGAGTCCTATTGATAAATGAGAAGTATGGCCAACCCTTTGTGCATTAATGAGGAGCTCCCAATAATGGCAATTAGTCTCTTTGGAGACACTTTCAATAAACTGGTCATTGGTTTAAAGAGAAAAGTCTTTCAGAAAAAAATACAATTGAGTTTTCTCTTAACAGTGGTTTTGGTATTCAACTAAATTAAGAAACAAAGGTTTACACATGTGTCCGGGCTCTTATCTTTCTTAAGGGCATTCATAGACCCGTCACCACTTCCGACCGCCATAAACAAGGAGCCATGTGTCTTATAGGTTACTCAATGCCATCTGTGAAAATCCTGTATTCGAATCAAACTGGGTAGATTTTAAGGAAGTCGCCCAAAGATACTTAATGACCGCTCTTTTTTCTCTCTCTCTCTCTCTCTCTCTCTTTTGAGACAGGGTCTCTCTATACAGTTCAGGCTGGCCTTCAGCTCACTTTTGTAGCCCAGGCTGGTTTCAAACTTTATGCTGATCCTCCTGCCTCAGCCTCCCAAGTGCTGGGATTACAGACGTGAGCCACCACGCCCGGCTATAATGACTGCTCTTGAAGAAGGTTAAAAAGGCGATTATTTCCTTAGCTGAGTACAATATAGCTGATAGCTACTTAGAATGATGCAATTTATTCCAATGATAGCTAGAACATTAGTGGCTGATCATAATAAATGAGCTATCGAATCTCCTACTCCTGGAAGAAAGTCGCTAAAAGGAAAACAAAGAACAAAACAGCTAAAGGGAATCAAATTAATGCTGGTTACCTCTGGAGAGCAGGATGGCTTTGGTGGACAGCAGTTTTTCAGGTCACACTTGCAATCTTGTTGCCAGAGAGCTTTGACTGGAGTTCAGAAGGAAAGGCATTAACCCTTTTCTTGCCAATGAACAGCCACTGTAGTCCATAGGTCTGAAAATATAAGGATAGGGGACAGCAGCTGGAGGTGACCTCTGTACCTGAAATGTACTGATGACGCTAGAACTATGCGACTCTCAGCCTATTAGCTGTCAAAGGTGCCAAGTTTGTGGTCCCATGACACGAGGAATGAAGTTACAAACCAAAAGACTTAGAGGAGGTTTTAGAGTTAATAAGGAGGAAAGAGTAGCTTCTGAATTCCTCTCAGGGGTCCTGAGTGGGGTAGCCACTGAGGCCTTTTGCGTGAAGCGATTATCCAGTGAAGTCGCTGGATGGTACCATGTAGTTCACTTCACCCCATAGGATTACAAGTAGAGCTGCTTCGCTGATATTGCTCCAATAAGGGAACGAGTCACAGAACAAAGGTGTGTGGAAAGAGCAAAGACATTTTTGAGCAAGGAGGGAACTAGGTGTTCTGGTTACTCCTCTGGGTGACTGAATAATTGTAAATGTTTGCTCATGCCTTAGGGAGGCATATAGGCCTGGTCATGGCATCTTTATCTTGAGGCAGGGTCTTCCTCAGATGCACATCCAACCACAGTTCTGTTGTCTTTATCTTTGTGTGGACTTCTCTGAGAGACCAGTTCCTCTTGGACTATACTAATTTCCGTGGGAGAGCGTCAAGCTCAGCTCTCCTGAGAAATAACGCCCTTTACCTCAGTCGTTCCCTGACCTCTCCTTCAGCCATAGTCACTGAGGTACGCAGAGCTAGCTTTGTTGAGCCAGAAGTTCCCTTAATTTGCCTAAAGAATGTTGTGAAGTAGAGCCTGAGGTACTGGTGGCCTCATTAATAGCTAAGGAGCAACACACAGGTGAGAATTGCCTCCCCTGCTAAGGGCGGGAACTGAGGTGCAGGCAAGAGCCTGTGGGATTCTGGGGCTAAGACAAAAGATAATATCTCAGCTAAGGCCACGAGACTGAAGAATTACACCTTCTTGGCAATAAAGCTAGCAGCCTTGCATACATCAAGCTATTCTTATATTGCTAATTAGTGACCTTTGTGCCCCTTTGTGCCAGGTACAAAATTGCTCCCTTTCTCATTATAGACAATAACTGCAAACTTTCCTTTTCCTAATATTCTGCTGTAATCCTCATCCAATAAGAGGATGAGTTTTGGACTTCATAGAGAGTATCAGATCATCTCAGAGCTCCTCAACAGCACCACTTTCTTGTGTCTGTCTTTTGTATCTATGTGCCATGTCGCCAGGTGGAAGATCTGAACCTTTAGAGGGGATTTCAGTAAATTTATCTCTAACCTAGCTGCCTATTTTACTGAATTAGAAAGAGACATCACATGGCAAGGCACAATAGATATGTGTGTGTGTGTATGTGTGTGTTTGTGTTTTCTTTTTATAAAGCCACCAGGGTTCAACTATGAAGGCTCTACCCTAATTGCCTTATTGTACATTAATCATCTCCCGCAAGCCTCACTACCAGCACCACAGCTGTATTAAGTTCCACTGTCTTTATGCTTAGAATAGAAATTTGATATTAAGACATGAAGCCTTGGAGAAACAATGATGCCATATCCAAATCACAATAAATTGATATAGAGTAATTATCAAAAATGAAGAGATAGAGCTGGGGACATAGGCCAGTGGTCTAAGTGCATGCCTGGAAAGTGTAAGGACCCTGGTTCGATCCTCAGCATGATGGTGCACTGTTGCAGTCCCAGTGATGGGGAAGCCGAAACAGGTGGAATACTACAAGTCTAAGCTGCATAGCAAAACCCCATACCAAATCAATCAATCAATCAATTTTTTAAAATTTAATTTAATTTTTTATGTGATGGCTGGCTCAGCCTGTTCTGGGGGAGGGGCTGGCGCAGCATGTGGTGCTGCGGATTGAACCGTGGTCCTTGTGGTTGCCTAAGTTTGCTTAAGGAGACGCTTTAGACCGCTGAGCCATCTCACCAGCCCAATCAATCAATTTTAAAACTTTTAAAAATGAGGAGATATGACAAGTTCCTCAAAGGCAACAAAGTTAAGGTGAATAACAGTGCTGTCCTAAACTGATCTGATGATGAAAATATGTAATATAACCATTGTTAAAATAAAATAAAATAAAATAAAATAAATTATACACACACAAATGCACACACACAAAAAGTAAAGACAGATTAGTATGTTGAGTTGTAAAAGGCTCAAGTCAACAGCTTCCAACATTGCCAGTTCTGCTGATAACCCATTACTATTATGGGATATCGGACTATACATACAACTATTTTCTCTTAGTTCAATCAGAAGAAATGTTTGTTCCAATAGTCTTTAGAAAACTTGGGGACAGGGAGATAGCTCCGTGGCACAAGTGCCTGCCTGGCAAGTGCAAGGTCTTGAGTTTGAACCCCAGTCCCGCCAAAAAAAAAAAAAAAAAAAAAAAAAAAAAAAAAAAACTTATGTCTGCATCTTTTACTTTGAGAAACTACTATGAAGACAACAATATGCACTGTATTGATTATTGCAGCTGTCCTACTGACACGTTCTGAAACTATCTCATTGCTATTTCTTTCTTGTTGAAATTAATAAAAAAAGAGTGCTTCCCTAAATAGCAGAATGTACAGTAAGAAATACAGTAAACCTCAGCTCCCCTGAGTCTCACCCATATGCAGGTTATTAATTGTTTAGTCAATTGGGGCCATTATCAGAGAATCCTAATCACATCTCGAAATGTCAGATGGTCACCTCATGGGGTTTCTTTCTTTTAAATTTCTTCCTGCAGGGGCCTGGCAGGATGGCTCAGTGGTCTAAAGTGCCTGCTTAGGAAAGCTTGGGCAGCTGCAGGGACCGCGGTTCGATCCTCCGGCACCACATGCTGCATCAGCTCTGCCCTCAGGGCAGGCTGAGCCGGCCATAAAAATAAATAAAAGTTCTGAAACAAGAAAAAAAATTAAAAATATAAATGTCTTCCTGCAAACTTCCTGTCAAACTCTCATATAGAGAAGGTGATGCTCTGGTCCTATTTTATGACCAGAGGATGAGATCCCTTATCTAACTTGGCAGCACTAAAAGCGAGCATCTATGTCTTTACTGGAAATCTTTAAAGCCTGCAGAATCCAATACTTTGGTACACAGAGAATGCCTGCAGTCCATCCACTGCAGATCTGGTCCCGCGACATCTCTTCGGCCACTTGAGTATTGCGTCCCATTTAGTGTAAAGCAAATCACATGGCTATCATAGGTACGTAAAGTTAAAAATGTCACTGGTGGAGACCTCATGATAGTTAAGAGGTATCAGAGTTGAAGAAATTGCTAGCAGCTGCTCACCACATCTACCGGGACGCAGAAATGGGGCACCAGTAAAAATCTCAAACGTGAGAAGGTAATTTGGAGAAGCTCACCAGGTGAATTGCTCCATCAATTTAGAGTATTTAGACAAAGCAGCGCTGCCACCCGCCCTGGTGCTCCTTTCATCTCAGATTCAGTGAACACGCGGTCTTGGAAAGGTTCTGAAGCCACAAAGAAAGAAGACAAGATAGACTGCCCCTGCTGCTGCCAAGCTGCTGCCTTGGCACCAAGCCTGGGAGTCACTGACCAGTGTCCGTCCGTCTGTCCTTGCTCTTAGGAGTTAGAGCCCGGTGAAGAAGGAAGTCACTGAACAGGGCCTTTCTAGATGAGGCCACTAAGAAAGGTGCGAGGCCAGAGAATCACCTATGGGCAGTGATTCATTAGAATCAAAATGCTCTAATGAAGAGAAGAAACAAAGTGTTTCATCCTTGATAGGGCCCTGGACCCAGGCACTGAGCAATCCATGAGACGGAGACTCACAAGTGTGTGCAACTGATATGATCTGAGCGGAAGAAAAGACCCTGGAGCAGTGCCATTGAGGGCACTCCTCACCACCCCACCCCCAAAGGCATCAACGTCTGTGCCTGTGTGGCACCCCACCCCAATACCATGCAGGATTCAGGATCCAGTGAGGCTTCATCTCAGTATCCACCAATGGCAGCAGAGCTTTGGAGCCTGCAAATTTCTTCCTCCAGGCTTCGGAATACTATTGGATTCCAAGCCGACTCATCTTTCTCTAGAGAACCCTAAATACCAAGCAGTTCATAGGCTGATAGAAGGTTTCTGAAGGTTGTACACACTTTAGCACGGGTGGAAATGCAGACAGACAGGAAGAGTGGGTCCAGAAGGCACCACATGGTGTGCTCACCCAGAGAGATGGAGAAAGAGCAGACACAAGTAACTAAATGGATTATTGCAGTCACCAAAGCAGCCCATCCAGACATCAGCAGCAGGACAAGTGCTTCTCCCATCATTCCTTTTCTCACTCAAGTACAACTAAAAGTACCTGGCTATAAAAGACAGAGACCATAGACTCTGACTAGTCTTGCCCACAGGATCACAGGTCGAATCTCACAGAGCTCTGCCTGCAGAGGAAAAGAGAGGCAGGCTTGGTTGTCTGCCCTGACCATTCAGCTGGTTCATTCACCAGTAGGCCTGAGGAAGCCTTGCAGGTGGGGAACAAGTTCAAGGACCACGTTCCTAGCCATGCCCACAGGTGACTGGAGCTCAGCCTTCCACCACTACTTTGAGGTACAACCTCCCTCTTTTGGATCTAAGGGGGAAGTATGAACCAGATGAATTCAGACTGAAGTGTAAGTAGGGACTCCAATAGAGCATTTGTTCATTGTAACCTAAAACACAAGACACAAGGAAGCTGGATTCAGCAGCTACTAGATGACTCCAAAGCTGAAGAATCAGAGGAGATATGGAAATGTCAGAGGTCGACACCAAAGGCATAACAAATATATTCATTGTAATGACAACAATATTACATCTGGAGAGAGTAGTTGATACCCAGGTAAGCAAGGCACCTATAGGACCACAAATCACCATAACCATAGCAGATGCTCTCCATGATATATATTCAAAATCCCCAAAAATTCAGCTCAAAAAAGAATATTAAAATTTGTTAGAAAAGATTAACAGCCTATCTGAATAACAGCAGATGTGACAGTAAAGTTTTACAAGCTCTATAAGAAAATAATTGCCAGCCCAGATAAATGTATCCTGCAAAACCGTTCCTCAGAATAGTTGAAGAAATAAAGATGTTCTATGATAAAGAAAATATTTTCAAAAATTTATGGCTGCCAAGCCAGTACTGAGAAAAGCATTTGGAGAATTCTAGAAAGGAATAGCAAAGCCAGCATCCCCTAGGAACCCAAACGAAGAACATATCCCATTAGGAAAGTAGCCAAAACAAAGGAGAAAATAAGGGGATCGGCACTAAAAAATAATGGAGGCCCAGGATTCAGTGAATACCTTTCAGTACTAACACTACTTTCATATTTTCAGGAATCTTCATCCTGATTTCCACACTAGATGTACTTGTTTATATTCCTACAGCTAATGCAGAAGTGCCTTACTGAGATAGAGGGTATCCCAGTGGTGTTGCGGAGGGCATTTCCTTGATGACCAAAAAATGTCCAGGGCTTTGGATGTGCTTTGTTGGAGGTTGTGCTTTTTCAAACGTGCCTGTTCATGCCAAGGGCCCATGCTTATACTGATTGTTTTCATGTATGGAATTTAATATTTTGAATGATTTATGTGTTCTGGATTTTAGTCCTTGATCAGGGGATTATCTGTCAAAAAAAAAAAAAAATACCCCATTCTGACCATTGTCTCTTCAGTCAGTTGTTTTTCTTTTATTGTGATGCTACGTGACCATGTGGTTCCGCAGCTTTAGGGCTTGTGAGAATACTGCTTTGGGGTGGGGAAAAACTTGGAAGCTTTGGCGATATGGTCTAGAGAAATCCTAGAATTGTGTAACATGAGCCAGATCAATGATTCTGGACAGAGCACAGAAAACCAGAATACTGATAGAAATCTAGGCAGTCAAGGCCAGGCAGAGAAAGCTTAAATTAGAAACAAGGAAAACATCAGCAGCTGCTAGAGGCCATGAGAAAAAAGTGTCTACATTTTGAGCATCGCCTGAGATGTTGCAAGAGAAGAAGATTAAATTTGGTGGACCAGTCTTGTCGAGGGGGATATCAAGACAGCTGAATGTTCACATGGTAGCTTGAGTACTTCTGTCAGATTTATGCAAATGAAGAGTAAAAGACAGAGCATAAAATGTGAAGGCCTACATTTTTTTTTTTCCCTCAGAAAGAATGACTTGTTAAGTTGGGGAGGGGAGAGGGAAAGGCAGATCTGTTGAAGGATGTAGTACTATTCAAAGGAAATCAATATTTTGGATAGGGATAATAGGAAGAGGTCTTGGATCAATCACAGGAAACGGCAGGATACCGCTGATTCCAGGCTCAAGGGCGAAGGGCAAACTATTTCATTGGACAAAAGATTTTATGTTTCTCCTGCTCAGTGAATACCTATTGAAGAGGTGCTTTCTTGAGACTCTTCTGACTGGCTTGGTCAGCCGGAAATTTAGGAGACACTCTTGAAACCATCCTCCAAGGGTCCCTGGATACTTTTGAAGCCATATAACGCTTGTTTTATTGGCAGGCAGAATTCCACAAGTATGGAATCAGGGAGTTTTCTGCCCAGGTTTCAAAGGAAAGCCTGGGAAGCCAGGCCAGAGGCCTCTGAAAGAAGATGATACAATCTGGAGGCCGAGCTGCAGGAAAAGCCAGCGAAGGGCAGCGGGTAGAGCAGGCCTAGGAGAGCAACGGCCTGACTGTACCCAGAGAGGTTCTAGATGTGCTGTTTCCCAAGCCTTGTGAAACTCATAGCTTATCACAGAGCCCTGAATGCCAGACACAAGTTTGCATGACTTAACGTTTCCCATTTTTTTTTTTTTTTTTTTTTTATGGGAGCAGGGTTCGAATTCACGACCTTGCACTTGTCCAGCAGGCACTTGTGCCTCGGAGCTATCTCCCTAGCCCCCACATTTCCCATTTAGTGTCTCTGTTTTAATATTTAGATCTTCGAGCCATTTTGACTTGAGTTTAGTGCATGGTGATATACATGAGTTTTGTCTGGTGCGTGGAAAGCCAGTTTCTCCCGCATCATTTGTTAAAGATGTCTTTCTTCCAGTGCACATGTTTGCCCCCTTTGTTAAAGACAAGGTGGCTGAGTATGTTTGTGCTTCTGTCTGCATCATCTAAGCTGTCGCACTGATCCTCAAGCCTGTACCCTTTTGCCAGTGCCATGCTGAATTTATCATAGTAGCTTTGTAGTACAATTTCAAGTCATGGATTTTGATACCTCCTAGCTTGTCTTCGTTACCCAGGATTGACTTTGCTATTCTGGGTCTCTTCTATTTCCAAATGAATTTTAGCAATGTTTTCTCTAGGTCTGCGAGGTATGCTAAACATATTTTGATCAGGATTGCATTAAATTTATATAACAGTTTGGGGAGTATGAACATTTTTACAATATCGGTTCCTATCCATAGGCAAGGTACATCTTTACATTTTCTGACAACCCCTTGAATCTCCTTTTTCGAAGTATTATAATTTTCAATGTATAGATCTTTTACTTCCTTTGTTAGATTGATTCCTAAGCACTTCATTTTGGGGGGGATGCTATTGTGAGGGGTGATGTTTTCCTAATGTTTCTTTCAGTGAGTTCGTTGTGTGTTATAAGAATGCTATTGATTTCTGAATATTGACTTTTTATCACGCTATGCTACTGAATTTCCTTACTAATTCTAGAAGTCTTGTGGTGGACCCTTATTTCTCAATCTGTTAACTTAGGGCTAAGGAGATAGCTTGGCAGGAAGGAAGGAACGAAGGAATAAAGGAATGAAGGAAGGAAGGAAGGAAGGAATGAAGGAAGGAAGGAATGAAGGAAGGAAGAAAGGAAGGAATGAAGGAAGGGGAAAGGATGGCTTGGATAATTGAACTGATGATCTCTGCTGATTATTTTTTCTTAGCTTGGCAGCATAAGCACCTGCCTAGCAAGCACAAGGTCCTGAGTTCAATTCCCAGTACTGCATGCCATGCTGGCCCCAGAAACCCAAGCCAATTGTGCTACTCTGAAACTGGGCGTGGTGGTGCCAGCCTGTAACCCCAGAACTGGGGAGGCTGAGACGGGAGGATCACTATGAGTCTGAACTGCATAGCAAGACACTGTATCAAAAAAACAATATATCAGTCTGTTAACATAAATGGAATCATTAATTGATTGTTAAGTTGTATTCTGCAGTAACTAAATGATCATATACATTATGGTACAAATAAGTTATTGTTTTTAAGTATATTATTTTTTAGAATTCTGATATATCTATATTTTGAACCTTAAATGACCTGTAATTTTCTCTTTTTATTGCCTTTGCCATCATATTACATTGCCCTTGATATCAAATTACATCTTTCGTTATCAAATGAACTATTGAATGTTCCTTCTTTTCATATTTTGGCAGAGTTTCATGAGATTAAAATTATGTGTTCTTTGTGTATTTAAAATACTCAACCAGACACTGTGTCTCGAATTTTATTTATAATAAAATTTATTTTTATTTACTGATAATATTTCCTTGATAGTCAGATAGTCACTGTTTCTCAATTCAATTTGGAAAGCTATATTCTTCAATTCAATAATACCTTTCCTTTTGTCTAAATTTTCAAGTACAGTGATGTAACTATTCTTTTTTTTTTTGTCTTTTTGAGACAGGGTCATGCTATGCAGTTGAGGCTGGCCTTAAGCTCACTTTCGTAGCCCAGGCTGGTCTCGAACTCGCACTGATCCTCCTGCCTCAGCCTCCCAAGTGCTGGGATTACAGGCGTGCGCCAACACGCCCGGTTGATGTAACTATTCTTACAACATCCACATATTGTAATTCTCCAGTTCTTTTTTATGCTTTAAAGGTAATAAAAATTAGTTTAAAAATTAGAAGCAGTGCAGAATTTTACTAAACACAATGATAGGAATTCAACAATGGTTGTGATATTGTATGTTGCTGTGTTCAGATTAGTGTTTTAGATTACCAAATATAAGCATGCAAAGTGTGTCAAAAAAAATTAAAAGGAGAGAAAAAAATAAAGTTCTTTTCAGTAGACCAGCAGAAACCATCAGTACAGTTATCTAAGCCATCCTTTTCCTTCCTTCCTTCCTTCCTTCCTTCCTTCCTTCCTTCCTTCCTTCTTTCTTTCTTCCTTCCTTTCTTTCGCTTTCTTTCTTTCTTTCTTTTCTTCCTTCCTGTCTTCCTTCCTTCCTTCCTTCCTTCCTGTCTGCCTTCCTTCCTTCCTTCCTGTCTTCCTTCCTTCCTTCCTTCCTTCCTGTCTGCCTGCCTACTTTCCTTCCTTCCTTCCTTCCTGCTTGCCTGCCTGCCTTCCTTCCTTCCTTCCTTCCTGTCTGCCTGATTTCCT